>JAEIFU010004135.1:0-19173 GCA_018904235.1 Lordiphosa stackelbergi | reverse complement strand
AAAAAGGAGTGACACGATTCTTTGATGTGAAACATGATGCTTAGTCTAAGAGCTTATTTTCAAATCACAAGCTCTCTCAATGGTGTATAAATCAGCAAGAGCACTCTTTCGAAAGAAGAAAATTAACGGGGAGTAGAAATCCAGAAAATCCAGATCCCACCCAGATCCAACCAAGCTTGATCCCATTTACATCCCGACTAGATCCCACTCAGATTCTACGCTGATCCCACGTAGATACCGCCCAGATCCTACCCAGATCCCACCCATATCTCGCCCAGATCCCTTCCAGATCCCATCCAGATCCCTCCCAGATCCCACCCAGATCCCACCAGATCCCATCCAGATCCCACCCAGATCCCATCCAGATCCCACCCAGATCCCGCCCAGATCCCAGATCCCAACCAGATCCCAACCAGATCCCTTCCAGATCCCACCCAGATCCCTCCTAGATCCCACCCAGATCCCACCCAGATCCCACCCAGATCCCAATCCCAGATCCCTTCCAGATCCCACCCAGATCCCACCCAGATCCAGATCCCACCCAGATCCCACCCAGATCCCTTCCAGATCCCTTCCAGATCCCATCCAGATCCCACTCAGATCCCACCCAGATCCCATCCAGATCCCAATCCCACCCAGATCCCTTCCAAATCCCACCAGATCCTGCCTAGATCCCACCCAGATCCCATCCAGATCCCATCCAGATCCCATCCCAACATCCCCTTCCAGATCCACCCAGATCCCACCCAGATCCCACCCAGATCCCACCCAGATCCCACCCAGATCCCATCCAGATTCCACTCAGAGCCCAACCAGATCCCACCCAGATCCCAGCCAAATTCTAACCAGATCCCAGCCACAAATACCACCAGATCCCACCCAGATCTTTCCCAGAACCCACCCAGTTGCCCCTTTTCAGCATCTATCCTACCTCTTCACTTCCCCCATCTGCCAGTCCTCTTATGGCTGTGTGTGTTTGCCGAAAACTCCACAAAACAACAACACAAAATATGAATGACGTCAGCGTCACGTGACGCTCAAATCAAATTTTACTCCTACTAAAATCGTCCGTACCGAAATTAAAGATGTTTCACATCAAAACTGTTCGCCAAATTAAATGGTGAGCTCAGACGCATCCCAAGAAAGTTTACCAACATTGACAGGTTGACGAAAACTTTTGAGATATTGTCTACGGTAGCGCGCGCGTCAATCCAAAAGCAAAGAAAACGAGTTGCGGGAAACTTAATACATCTTGTTGAAAGAGCTGAGGTCACAAAGAGGTGTTGTACGAACGCGTAGAGGGAGCAAAACTCAGCGAAAAAAAGGTTTTCTGACGGCAGTGAAGAAAGACGGCCAAAATTATAAACCACAAACAAACCAACAACACATCAACATTACAAATTAGTAATAAAATCAGCAAGGAGAAAATTTAGAACGAAACAGTTTTCTCACTAAAACCAATTTCCGAACAAACATTTCTAGGCAGTTACAAGAAGTAGTCATCGATCCGGTTGGTTCCGACATATTAGCAGCGTGCAGTAAAAAATAAGTCTCTGCGCAAAGTTTCAGCTCGATAGCTCCAAAACTGAGGGACTAGTTCGCGTAGAAACAGACAGACAGACAGACAGACGGACGGACAAAGCTTAATCGACTCAGCTCGTCACGCTGATCAAGAATATATATACTTTATGTGGTCGGAGATGATTCCTTCTATACGTTACAAACTTCTGGGCAAAATTATAATACACTTTTCAAGTGTATAAAACTCATAACATAAATAACAAACATGACAGTAAAGAACATGCAAAAATGTTTGTACAAAAAATGTTTATGTGTCAGATAATATACGTTGACCAATGTATATTTGTCTAATTAATTCAACTTAGCACGATACTTCTGTAGTAGATTCTTATCTTTTATTAAAACTTATGTTAAAGTTTAAAAATAGGCGGAAATAAAGGTGGAAGTTCAGTATAAATTTGAGCTAAGTATATTTACTCAATAAATGAGATTCAATGGGGCCGCTTTTGGCTGCAAAGATTTGTTAAAGAATAAGGTTAATAACCGTATTTGGTAACCCAGATCCCACAACCTGAATATAACCGTAACCGGAAAAAAGTGATCGGCAAAACAGTAACCGTAACCCAAACCGTTATTCGTTCGGGTTTTATTCTCTTGTCCTTATATTTTCATTTACTTTTTTGCAACGTAACTTATACTTAGGATATTTTAGGTAACGTTTGGATAGGAAAAATTTTTCAGAGAGCAGTTTCGAACAGGTCTAAAAAATGGCAGGGGTTCACTCATCATATCATATTCGAGCTTGGATCATCGGACAACAATAAATCGGGTGTTTTTTTTTTTTTTGTTTTTTTTTTTTTTATTTTTTTTTTTTTGGGTTGGTTTTTTTTTTTTTTTTTTTTTTTTTTTTTTTTTTTAACCAGATATTTACACTACGACAAATCCTGGAGAAGACCTGGAGAGAGGCATCAACACACACCATCTATTTGTTGATTATAAATCAGCCTTCGACACGCCGATAAGGTCAAGGTTTTTTTGAAGCCCTGTCTACCTTTGGTATACCAGCAAAGTACGTTCGACTTTGCATGATGACGTTGAGAAGTACGCAAAGCTCCGTCAAAATAGGAAAGAACCTCTCCGAACCATTCGATATCAAAAGAGATTTTAGGCAGGGCGATACCTTATCGTGTGACTTCTTCAATCTACTGATGGAATATATACTGCGCCGGTGCCCACATGCCAACAGAACGGGCGCATTTCTTCGTAAAGATCTAATGCTACTCGCATATGCCGATGATATTGAAATTATCGGCAAAACCGAACGGGCGGTAAGCAGGGCGTTTTCAGAGATTGAGAGGCAGTCTGAACTAATGGGTTTAGCGGTTAATGAGGACAAGACGAAATACCAAGTATCCTTGCGTATTGGACAATCTGTTACAATGGGAGAGTACAACTTTAAAGTTGTAGAGGATTTTGTTTACCTCGTAACGACGATAACCAGCGACAACAACATCAGTCTGGAAATCCGACGAGGAATCACTCTTGCAAACCAGTTTCAGAGCGGAGACCTCACGCGAAGAACAAAAATAGCCCTATACAAGTCGCTTATCAACCCAGTCCTGCAATACGGCGCAGAAGCATGGACAATGACAGCAGCGGATGAAGCGGCGATTGGCGTGTTCGAACGAAAAATTCTTCGGAGGATTTATGGACCTTTAAAAGTTGGCGATGATTACCGCATTCGAAAGAATGATGAACTGTATGAGCTCTATGGGGACACCTGTCTGGTCAAGCGCATAAGTCACCAGAATGGACAGAGAAGAAGCTCCAGTAAAAAAGGCGTATAAAGCGAAGGCGGCTGACTATGGAGGCGACAAGAGAGGCAGACCCCCATCCTAGGTGCGGGAAGACAAGCTCGCACGGAACAGAAGCGACTGGAGAGCACTAATCGCAGAGGCCCAGACCGTCAAACGGTTATGATGGCCTATAAAGAAGAAGAAGATAATTCTCGATGTTAGACTTACTCTACCTTTTCTGAAGGAGACGTTTGAAATAGACTCGCCAAAGGCTTACATAAAGCACTAGCGTAAAACTGTAAGACACAACCAGGAATGTGTCTGGCCCAGATGAAGGTCGGTTTCCTGAAAACTTTTCAGGCGTCGAATCTGAATTCAGGAATGACCAATCGGTTTGAGGAAGTGAGCGATTAAGCTGAAAAAACTTGGGTTAATCTAGGCTCAGCTGTAGGTACTTATTCAGTTGGAACCATAACCTCAAGGAGTAACCTAAGAGTTGGATGTTGAATATCTTCAGGTATGGAAAGGGAGTCAATTTGGTTAACTAATGGATTCGAGAAATCCCAGACAAATATTAAATCAAGAAGTCTACAATTGCGGATACAAATGCCGATTACTTGAGCCAGCGAGAGTTCAATTAAAAGGAATGAGTTGCGAGGATAGATCAAACGATTCAAACGATCAAAGATTTAAACGATTTGCTGACAAAGAGTTTGCAGTCAGAGACAGTGGAGTTGAGCCACGTTTAAGTGAAAGCAAGAACGAGTGTGGATGGCTTTAGATCCCTCTGATTTTCACAATGCTTTGGGGCAATAGCTCTGAATAAAAGGTTGAGTAAGAGTATGGATACCACATCGTAATAAGCTTTCACAAATTAATAAAGTAGAGGCTGCTACTCAGTTCAATGAATGCGAAGGAATCCTATACTCGATCTTGGGAAGACTTATCATAAAATTAATCCCATCTATGTTGTATACTCACTCATCTGGATAGGGTGGCCTTGGAAAGTCAAGTGAATTACATTCATATCCGGCTAATGTAACGCTGGCTATATGCGGTCCCAAATATAAGAGGAACGTATGCAGACCGGTGCCCAGACCCACCGATGAGAGTACGCCCAGGCCCAGCCAATAGACAAAGAACCAAGTGTTGCGACGCACAAACTCAATGGCCATTTGATGGGGACCATCGATTTTGTAAACTATACTAAAGACGATGCCTAATACTATTGAAACGGCCAGGAGAAGGCGTTGCTGCAGCAATCTGGAAATTGAAAAGATCCAATTAGTTTAAGAGAGTTAACCTCTCTCTATTCACACTCACCTGCTGCTCCACGTGCGCAATAGCGCCATCAGTTCGAGAGCACAATATTTGGATGTTTCCCAGGGACGACGCCAGAGCACCAGCTGGCCACGTTCGGCGCGTTCCCTTTCGCGCTCTTTGTCTTTTTGGTTTTTCTCCTTTTTGCTTAGCTGGGATTGGCCTAAGGGGGTTGGGGATGGCATTGTGCTGGAATTGGAGTGAGTGGTATTGGGCCTTAGATTACCATTGGGTGTTGTCGCCGCCTGTTTCTTGTTGTTGTGTTTGCTGCTGCTGTTCTCGTCGTGCTTATGTCGCTGGCGTGTGTTGGCATGGCTGCTATTGCTTCCGCTGGCTGATGTGGATGTCTCCTTTCTCGAGTGTTGTGACATTTAAGCTGGGATTTGATTTAGCGAAAAGCAGCTAAAAGAAATACAAAGCATTGGTTCCAATTCATTGAAATGATAAGAGTTTAATCGAGGGCAAAGCGAGCGGATGATGATAAAATAGAATATTGCTCGTGTTGTTGTTTTCCGGTTTGTATTTGTGTCGACAAACCTTGTCTAGTAGTGTTTTTGTTTCTATTTCTCAATTGAATTAAATGCGGAAAATGATTGCTTTGATCTAGATTTTTATTTCAATTTTTTTTTTGTCAGAGATGGGACCGTGAATGGTGACCCCGTGCTAAAAAAATGTAAACTGTAAACTGACCCCACTCAACAAAACGTTTTGCTTAATGACACGATTAATTGTTAGAGGAGAGGGGGAACCCTGAAAATGTGCCATCACGGTCGCCACTTTAGGTATATATGTCAAGAAAAGTGGTTTACTTCTGAATACAAATATTTACAATCAAAAGTTCTTTTGGGGATTTCTTTTTTAAAGCAAAATATCACATTACACATTTTTGCTAGCTGACTTAGAGAAGGCAGAACTGGAAATGTATGTGCTCGATCGCCACTTTAGGTAAAAACTTTATATATCAATTATTTGTTTAATTCTTTCTTAGAATAGTCACAACGTACCGATATTTTTAAAAGAAAAATCTCACTTTTGTCATAAATTTAAGTTTTTTTTTGAGAAAAAGCGGGAAGTAAAAAAAAATGGAACGTGTATACCAAATAACTATAATTTTTCGAAATATTCTTTAGAAAAAAAGTCACTACGTAATTTTTTTTGAACGGAAAATATCACTAAGTATTTCTTATTACAAGGAAAACGTTATTTTTAGATGGAACAAGTCACTACGTAGTTCTTTTCACTAGGACAAAGTCACTAGGACTAAGTCACTACGTACTTCTTTTGACAAGGAAAAGGTTATTACGTAGTTCTTGTAACAAAGAAAACGTTATTTTTACATTGAACAAGTCACAGAGTAGTTCTTTTCACTGGGACTAAGTCACTATGTAGTTCTTTTGACTAGGACAAAATCGTTAACTCTAAACGCAAGTCGAATGCATTTCCTCCGTCCCTTCACTATCAGAATAAGACTGAATCTTCCGATCTTAATATTGCTAATCTGTTTGCCTACTTCTTTCAAACGACTTACTCAGCACAATCCTACAATTGTTCTTCTTCTCCATATCCTTACTCTCTACCTCAAGCGAATAATATTTTTCTTTCCTATTTTAATGAATGTGACGTTTTGCAAAGTTTGTCCACGATTGACATCTCTTTCTCTGCTGGTCCTGACAATGTCCCAAGTTGTATTATGAAGTACTGTGCTAGAGCTTTGTGCTCACCCATTACCTATCTATTTAACCTTTCTTTGAAACAGTCTTGTCTCCCACAGATTTGGAATGAATCATATATTATTCCACTTCATAAAAAAAGGGTCTCGTATGAATGTCGAGAATTATCGTGGCATTGCAAAGCTTTCTGCTATCCCAAAACTGCTTGAGCAGTTGATCACCTTCCAACTGCAGCACCTATGTAGCAACCTCATATCTCCTTCTCAGCATGGTTTTGTTAAACGTCGATCGACGATGACAAATCTTCTTGAGTTCTCATCACTGATAAATCGCAGTTTTCAGTGCCGGTCACAAACTGATGTCGTCTTTACTGATTTTAGCAAGGCCTTTGATTCAGTTAATCATGCTCTTCTTCTACACAAATTGTCACTTTTGGGTTTTCCACCAAACTTATTGAACTGGATCTCGTCTTATTTATCAAATCGTACACAACGGGTATTATTTAACAATGTATTTTCAACAGTTGTCAACGTGACGTCAGGTGTCCCACAGGGTAGTCACCTAGGCCCGTTGCTTTTTGTCCTTTTTGTAAATGACCTCCCACAAGTCATATCGTATTCAACTGTATTTATGTATGCAGATGACGTTAAAATCTGTCTACCATACGCCGATTGGTTCTTGCACACGCGCCTTCAACTAGACCTTAATGAATTGGAGAAGTGGTGTTCAAATAATCTTCTTTTCTTGAACCATTCTAAATGCCAAATGACCTCACGTTGTCTCCTATTCTATAGGAAATCATATCCTGGACCGTATTTCACATGTAAACGATCTTGGTATACTATTTGACCAGAAATTGTGTTTCAACAGCCATATCGCAGCTACAGTAAATAAAGCCAAAGGTGTTCTGGCATTTATTAAGCGTTGGTCCAAAGAGTTTGATGACCCTTACACAACTAAATCATTGTACATATCCTTAGTACGCCCTATTTTGGAATACTGCTCTAGTGTATGGGGCCCACAGTACAAAGAGCAGCAATCGCTAATCGAATCTGTCCAGAATCAATTTCTAATTTTCGCTCTTCGCAATAGGCATTTACCGCCGTACCGATCGAGGTTAAAATTAATCGATCTTCAATCTATGCATCACCGCAGAATATGCAATGGTGTCCTATTTGTCCACAAACTTCTTCTCGGATTGGTAGATTCTCAATCGCTTCTTACTTCTATAGACTTTACAGTACCCTCAAGGTTCACCCGTACATTCCGGCCACTACGTTTGACACTCTGCAGGTCCAACTATGCCCTTCATGAACCTTTTCGTGTCTTATGCTTTAATTATAATTCCCTTTCATTTATTTTTTCGTTTGAAAAATCATTTAATGTTATTTTAAGTGAAATTTATGAACACCTTGAAGTATCTAACCTCTAAACCTATTACTCTAAACAACTTTGTATTACCATTATCAATTGTCTTAAGTTAGCAGATCATTGTTAACCAAATAAATAAATAAAAAGTCACTATGTAGTTCTTATTAGCAGGAAAACGTTATTTTTATATGGAACAAGTCCCTAAGTAGTTCTTTTGACTAGGACAAAGTCACTACGAAGATCTTGTTACAAGGAAAACGTTATTTTTATACGGAAGAAGCCACTACGTAGTTCTTTTGACTGGCACAAAGTCACTACGTAGTTCTTTTGACTAGGACAAAGTCACTACGTAGTTTTTTTGACAAGGAAAAGGCCATTACGTAGTTCTTGTAACAAAGAAAACGTTATTTTAACATGGAACAAGTCAATAAGTAGTTCTTTTCACTGGTACAAAGTCACTACGTAGTTCTTTTGACAAAGAAAAGGTCACTACGTAGTTCTTATTAGCGAAAAGAAATCGTTAATTTTACATGGAACAAGTTCTGAGTATTTTTCACTGGAAAAGTCATACGTAGTTCTTTTGACTAGGAAAAGTCACTACGTAGTTCTTATTAGAAGGAAAACGTATTTTTATATGGAACAAGTCCCTAAGTAGTTCTTTTGACTAGGACAAAGTCACTACGTTTTTTTAGGAAGTCACGTTCTTTTCTGGGAAAAGTCACTACGTAGCTCTTTTGACAAGGAAAAGGTCACTACGTAGTTCTTGTAACAAAGAAAAGGTTATTTTTAAATGGAAAAAGTCACTACGTAGTTCTTTTCACTAGGACAAAGTCACTACGTAGTTCTTTTGACAAGGAAAAGGTCACTACGTAGTTCTTATTACGAGATAATCGTTAATTTCACATGGAACAAGTCGCTAAGTAGTATTTTTCACTGAGACAAATTCACAACGTAGTTCTTTGGACAAGGAAAAGGTCATTACGTATTTCTTTTTACAAGGAAAACGTAATTTTAAATGTAAAAAGTCCCTAAGTAGTTCTTTTGACAAGGACAAAGTCACTACTTAGTTCTTTTGACTAGGACTAAGTCACTATGTAGCTCTTCTGACAAGGAAAAGTCATATGAAAAGAGAGTTATAAAGGAAAAAGAAAGTTTTGAGGAAAAGTCACTACGTAGTTCTTTTAACAAGGGAAAAGGTCACTACGTAGTTCTTATTAGAAGGAAAACCTTAATTTTATATGGAAAAAGTCACTACGTAGTTATTTTGACTGGGACAAAGTCACTACTTAGTTCTTTTGACAAAGACAAAGTCACTATGTAGTTCTTTTGACAAGGAGAAGGTCACTACGTAGTTCTTAATACAGGGAAAACGTTAATTTTATATGGAAAAGGTCACTACGTAGTTCTTTTAACTAGGACAATCTCACTACGTAGTTCTTTTGACTAGGACAAAGTCACTACGTAGTTCTTTTGACAAGGAAAAGGTCACTACGTAGTTCTTATTAGAAGGAAAACGTTAATTTTATATGGAAAAAGTCACTACGTAGTAATTTTGACTGGGACAAAGTCACTACTTAGTTCTTTTGACAAGGAAAAGGTCACTACGTAGTTCTTATTACAAGGAAAACGTTTTTCTTATATGGAAAAGGTCACTACGTAGTTCTTTTGACTAGGACAAAGTCACTACGTAGTTCTTATTAGAAGGAAAACGTTAATTTTATATGGAAAAGGTCACTACGTAGTTCTTTTGACTAGGACAAAGTCACTACTTAGTTCTTTTGACAAGGAAAAGGTCACTACGTAGTTCTTATTACAAGGAAAACGTTATTTTTATATGGAAAAGGTCACTACGTAGTTCTTTTGACTAGGACAAAGTCACTACTTAGTTCTTTTGACAAGGACAAAGTCACTACGTAGTTCTTTTGACAAGGAAAAGGTCACTACGTAGTTCTTATTACAAGGAAAACGTTATTTTTATATGGAAAAGGTCACTACGTAGTTCTTTTGACTAGGACAAAGTCACTACTTAGTTCTTTTGACTAGGACAAAGTCACTACGTAGTTCTTTTGACAAGGAAAATGTCTCTATGAAGTTCTTTTAACAAGGGAAAAGGTCACTACGTAGTTCTTATTAGAAGGAAAACGTTAATTTTATATGGAAAAAGTCACTACGTAGTTCTTTTAACTGGGACAAAGTCACTACGTAGTTCTTTTGACTAGGACAAAGGTCACTACGTAGTTCTTTATTAGAAGGGAAAACGTTAATTTTATATGGAAAAGTCACTACGTAGTTCTTTTGACTAGGACAAAGTCACTACGTAGTTCTTTTGACAAAGGAAAAGGTCACTACGTAGTTCTTATTACAAGGAAAACGCTTATTCTTTTACTGGAAAAAGTCACTACGTAGTTCTTTTTGACAAGGACAAAGTCCCTACTTAGTTCTTTTTACAAGGAAAAGGTCATTACGTAGTTCTTGTAACCTCCCCGAATGAATCTTCAGTAGGCTTTTCGCTAATGAAAGCATAATTTCACTTGCCTCTTCATACAATCAGTGCTTTGATCAGTTGGGAACCGCAAAAACAATGAAAGTATAAACAAAAAATCATTATGTTTACATGGAACAGATCCCTAAGTAGTTATTTTAACCAGGGATGCAACCGGTTCTGAACCAAACCGTTTTTTAGGAGTCATGAACCGAACCGAAAACCGAACCAGCGTGTTTTCAACATTTTAAACCGAACCTTAAACCGTAAATTAAACAAACTGAGCTACCAGTGATTCGTTTTCTTATCGTTTTCGGATCTGTTTGCGATAGTTTTACACATTTTCGTTTGCAAATTTTAAATTTCCAATCACACCCAAAAGTAGGCATGGAATAAAATTAGATCTTTTACAGCTGATCAGTTGCGGTCCCCTAAAAGCAGACAATGGAAATGACATTTCGAAATTTATTTTGCAGAAATATCAGCTGATCATGACAAAACAAAAATAAACACTACAATTGTCATCACTAACTGGTGCGTATGTGTGCGTTTAGTGTGTGTGTGAAGAGCCCGCGGAAAAGCACAACAACAAAAAGAGATTATCATGCGATACTCGGAGCACCAATAAAATGAATCCACATGCGCGTCAAACAAAGGCCAAAGCAAAAGACAACAAAAACATGCTGAGTGAACAATAACACAGCACTTTTTTGCAGGGCGAGGAGTGGGAGTGGTGAGGGGCATTTCGTTCGACATAATTTAATAAGCTTCCTCTCTCTCTCTCCCCTTCCTCCACCCTCACCGGGGCCCAATTGCAAATGTGGCAATTGCTGCAGCTGTTCTTGCAAAATCAATTTTACCTTTTTTTTTTCGTTGCACTAAATTTGTTAACCGTTTTAATTCGTCACGAGGCACAACTAACTACTACAACAACAATAACAAACAATCTTTTTAGCAACTCTCCGCTTGCTCTCGCACTCTTTTCGGTGGCCGCCGCAGCCGCTGTTTTGTAACTGTAATCAGTTACAGTTAGTTTATGTGTTTTTACCTGCAACTCGATTTATACTTTTATGGAATGCCAAATTCAACGTTTGTTTATTTGCACATAAGCACAGAGGCACAGAGACACGTTGTCGCGGAGCTAATTGCAGCCAGAACCAGTGGGAGGGAAGGCCCGAGTTCGGAACTGAATTTCCTATATTTCAATTGATAATATAAGAGAGAGAGAGAGAGAGAGAGTAATAGGCATTACCACCTCACAATAGAAGAAGTCACCACACAATAGAAGAACTCACCTCAGTACCTCTTACGCTTTACGTCATTTGCTAATAGAGATGTGCATTTTTTGAAAAGAATGTCGTAAGGAAAATTAAGAAGAAACGTGAAACGTAGCAAAACGTGAAACGTAAGACGTAGCCAAACTAGGGATGACAAAATATCGATATCAAATACTTGTTAAATATATTTGTGGTTTGTATTTATTTTTGTTGGTTTCGGCCATAAAAAGGGAGGCTTTCTGAAGGCATTCTGTGGGATATTATTTGAATTACTAAGAGAATGCCCTTAGGAAACCTTCCGTTTTTTCCTAAGATCAAAAAAAGAA
The DNA here is from genome assembly GCA_018904235.1 of Lordiphosa stackelbergi. Lineage (NCBI taxonomy): Eukaryota > Metazoa > Arthropoda > Insecta > Diptera > Drosophilidae > Lordiphosa > Lordiphosa stackelbergi. The sequence continues at coordinate 7,410 of JAEIFU010004135.1, read as the reverse complement.
TTCATAAAACTATCGTCAAAAGTTATTCGATATCGATATTTTGACAACCCTAAGCCAAATGTGAAACGCAAAACCGTAGCTTAAGCTTAACTAAAATACTAAACTACTACTAATACTAACTAAAATAAAGTTTTGTATTTTTATTAGGCGTTTGGCAGAATCGATAGGCAACAAGCGGCCAAATTACCACTGGGTGGCAACGCCATTTGCCCAGGGGAACAGTGGCGCCCTCTGTAGAGATTAGGAGAACCGTTGCGTTCAAATGATTTGTTAGAGAGGGGGGAAAGGAATGGATTCCAAGCCTAATAAATAATTTATATATAAAAGAACGCTGCGAAAATTAAAGAGAAATGCAAACGATGGAGAGCAAGCTTGAAGGAAGACCCTATACAATTAAAGCGGCATCTCGTTAAAAAAAAAAAAACAAAAGTATGCAAGGAATGGAGCACAAGAAAATCACGAAATTTGCAAAATTTTTAAAATACCTAAGAAATACGAATACGTCTATAAGAGGTGTAGACCAATAGCCGCAAAACTTTCCAAATTTTTATTTGAGTATTTACAAAAGATAGAACAGTCCAATATATTAAGAAGTTTGGATATGGCAATGTAGACAAGTAAAAAAAAAAATAAAAAAAAAAAAAACAATTAAAATAAATGCAAAATGTTGCAATATTTTCTTATTCCTATAATTATTCTAAAGATTTGATAGACTACATTAGTACAGGGATATATTTATATATGGTGTAGACCGAGTTGTATTAAAAATTGCTAAATTTACAATATCCTTTAAAAAGTTCAGATTAATGCAATTATTAGATAGGTTTAAAAATACTAGAAATTTGCATTAACTAGCTGAACACGCCGCGACTTTGTCCTCGTCCAAGATTTTACAAAGTGGTAAAAATTGTGTTGTCTTATCTGGAAGACAGTTTTGAGTTCACAGTTCAGTGGCGTAGATAGTTTTTGGCAATGGGGGTGATGAATTACAGCAAATGGGCGACTGAGACGCAAGTTGAGCGGTCTCGTCGGCTGATTCGTTTCAGCTATTCCCTTGTGACTAGGAACCCAGAAGATTTTAATTTTGGTTGGTGCTTTGATGCAGGCATCTCTGATACTGCTGACTATCTGGTTCCGATTTGTAATATTGAAGAAAGGCTGTCAGTACAAGTCACGAATCGTCCTTTTTGGCGTTGGGCAATTGAACTGCATGGAGAATGGCCATTGTTTCTGCTGCAAAGACTGAGCAATATCCGGAAGCCAGCCGAGTACCACGCGAGGCCCTCGGTAATTGTCGTACACAACCCGAGCGCTGCCGAAGCTCACATACGAAGAGGCGAATGCAGTTCACGGACTTCCTGGTTCTTAGTTCCATCGGTAAAATATAGCCAATTCCAATCAAGAAGGCGGAGCTTTGATGATTCTTCTGCAAAAGCCCTACGATAGACTTCTCCAGAAGTGCAGTTTCTTAGTATTTTCGAAGTGTACACAGAGAAAACAAAATTGGCTACACGGCGCGTAGAAACGTCAAACCTAAACGCAACGTATTCCGCCCTGTTAAATTGCACACGCTGCGTGTAGAATTCAAAAGCCACACGCGACGTGCAGAAAGCTACACGCGACGTGTAGACATTAAAATTAAATGCAAATGGTGAAAGTTAAATGCTGCGTGCGTGTGTAAAAGGCAAAGCTCCACACGACATTAGAAAATCAGATTTCCCAAATAATTCTACAATTTTCATGCAGCAATCTGAATACCATACGGACGCTTAGGGTTTTCTACATTATCGTTTGGATATTGAAATGTGGAAATTCACAGTGGTCGGGCTTGTATGGAAGTAGGCGACAAAAATAGTTGTAGGTGTCCTTCAGGTCTATAATTTAAACTGTAAGCCTATAACAATACTATAAATATATTTTGAAAAAAAATGGGCATGGTTATACGCCCAGAAGCCCATGCCACCCATTTATTTATATGTATTTTAATTAAAATACGAGTATATCATTTCTTAAAATACTTCTGAACAGAAAATTTGTCAATAAAATAATTAATTAATCAACAAATAATTCAAAAACAGACTCTTTAATTTGATTGACGATTCAGTATACGTGAAACTGAATGATTAACTTAACTTTGTAAATCAACTTCAGCGAGTGATTCACTTACACTAATGCTACTTGGATAACTATGAGTTTTAGCTTGCAGAACATTATCGTAACTGGGTAAAATATTATATGAAATTTTGGAGTTAATAGAACGTCGAATAAGTAAGTGGTTTTAAGTTGAATAGGCATCCATCATCATATATTCCGCTTATTCATAACCATTTGCGTCATTTAATGTTTGATTTGCTCTTTTTGTCACTGTGAAAGAGAGCTTCAAATCAAGCCAATCCGAATGCTTCTGCATAACAGTCAAATTGGTACGATTGCAGCTTTGACACCGGATGTAAAATTATTTGCAGACATCAAAGTTAAAATTCTGCAACTCTTCTAAATCTGCAAAGTATCGAATCGACGATTTTCCGACCTCTTTTAGCATTAGTGCCATTTAGGGCGCACCACTTTCGAAAAACTAATATGTACGAAATGCATTATAAATGATTGCCAAAAATAAACATTTCTAATAATAAATTAAGAAAACAAATCAATTTGTAATTTACTATACTTGCAACAATAACAAACACATAAAATAGCACTAAACATGAAAAACACAAACAACAAAACACAAATACTTTCTGCATGCGGATCAAAATATTTTGACGCTGGGCAGCTCCTCCGGGCAGCTCCGGGCAGCTGATTCTTTTACTATTTTAATCTATTATTATTAACAATAAATGATACTAAATATGAGCATCGGAATCGATCGGCATCACAACTAAAAGCTTAAGTGAAAGTACAAAAAGTAAACGAAAAACAATCAAAAAGGTCCATTCTGATTTTGCTTTGTTTTAAAAGATAAAGCACAATATCCAAATTGTTAAATAATTCAAATCATAGTTAACACCTGTTCGAACGTTATCCATATCATTAAAAAGTTATTGTAACTTTTATTTGTTAATTTTTTTAACTTTTAAATGTTGGGTCAAAGTTGCGTAGCAAAAGGTTTAAATTTAAGGGATTTTCACACAAAGGCGGCGAATGGTCACACAAAAAAGGTTGTTTGTTTCAAAAGATAATTTATTTATGATATGATCGACATACTTCAAAGTGTAAAATTTTGATTTCGGTTTTTTGATTTTTGTCGTATGGGAGCGACCACTGCAAAGTCGAACATTACTTTGCAGGTATACCAAAAAGTAGACAGGGCTTCAAAAAACCTTGACCTTATCGGTGTGTCGAAAGCGGCTTTGTAATCGACAAAAAGATGGTGATTTTCGATGTTTCTCTCCTAGGTCTTCTCCAGGATTTGGCGTAATGTGAATATCTGGTCTGTGGTGGATTTACCAGGTCTAAAGCCACACTGATAAGGGTCAATCATTGTTTTAATAAGCGGTTTAGACGTGCACAAATAATGCGCGACAGAACCTTATATGCAATGGGAAGGAGACTGATCCCGCGGTACACACAAAGAAATCTGTGGGTAGATTTAACCGATATTGTGGGTTGGAAATGCGCCAACCCACAAAGTTGGTAAAATTAACCAAATTGTAGAGTAACTTTCACGTAAACCTTTACGTAAGACTAACTATTGATATAGTAAATCTAACCGAAAATCTCGTTTAAAAATGCGCCAACCGACATAAATAAGTAATATTTACCGATGTTTACAGTAAGTACTTTTCTTACTGAGTTCACAGTAATTTTACCATACAATTGGTAATTTGACAGCTGTTACACAACTGTACAACAGTAGGGTGGGATACTGTTTTAGCTGTCACAAGTTAGCAATCTACTTGAGCTCATCGCAGAGCAGAAGAGGCAACCCCACTACTCCCCCATCCACAAAATTTGGTTCTGAAACAATTATTGGAATTAAACAAATATTTATTAAACTTGAAAAATTTTTACTTACTCTGGGGGGATTTGAACTCGGGGCCATTGGTCTCAACACGATTGGAAGCACGTCTTTACAAGTTACGCTACGCGCCCGTTGAAAGCAACGCCTCTTACATATTACTTGTATTACATCTGCCTAAACATGCCGTCGAAACAGTTAATCGGTGCATCAAACACATTCAAAAAGTTATACTATATGTGCGGTTAGATTAACTTGTGGGTACAGTTAATTGCTGCAAAAGCAAAGTATGAGATGAAAACATCATGTCAGAGTAACTAATTCTATGGTAAAGTTACTGTAGTAGCAGTAACTTATTAAAACAAAGAATAAGTTGACAAAATATTTGTAGTTAATTTTACTAGGAGTACAGTTGTTAAATGCAACAACAAAACTAGTGCTAAAATAAATACGTGATGCTTACAAATTTCTTCAGTAGATTTTACTGTTAGCACAGTTACAAAGCAACACCAAAACCATATGCATAAAAAATTTGTAAAAAAGTTACTGTCAGCGTAGTTAATTTTACCCACCAGATTTTTTTGTGTGTACTTTATACTTTTTTACTCTACGAGTAACAGGTCTAAAAACAAAATTTAAAGAAAGTTTTAACAAATTAACCCTTTATTCATTAAAGATTACATCCGTGGACAAAAGAATTTTGACAAAAAATTTCATAAATAATCCATTATATCTTTAAGGCAAAAAATCCTAAAATTTTGAAATTTTATCGAATACTGGTATACAAGTAGGCTTTCAATAAATCATAAGTAGAACACAATCAGTTGCTTAAGGCCTATTCTCAGATAAGAAAAATTTTAGTTTGGTACGATGTTTTACATGTATAGAAACAATTTTGTACAGCTTTGAAATCTAAATACGTTTGAAAAGGCATCTTATTTGTATGAAATTGTTTTTATTCATGTGAAATATCGTACCAAACTAAAAAATTTATCTCATCTGAGTAAAGGCCTTAAGGCTCGAAAATATAAATCAAAAATATGCAAATGGAAGTGGACAAAAGTATTTTGACAGAAACTCAAAATTAGTTTATTCTTAGCACAGAACCTAAAATGGTAAAAAATTCACTGTTTCTTGTCAAGTTTTTCACGCTAAACTCGAATCTAGCTTTAGAAATTCCATAATTTTAATGGATTAACTATAAAATGGACAAAAAATACAGAAAATGGCATATTTGGCCATTTTGAATCCGTTTCAATCCGTTTCATTTTTCAAAAATTTGTAAATGTCAAGTTATAGTACTCAGTTGTATCTGTAAACTGTAGTTTACACTTTATTAATTTCATATAAGATATAAATAGTTCGTGATCGATCTGCAAAGTAAGGCCGATTTGCATGCAAATTTAAATTTTGGTACTTAGCTACTGATTTGTATGTTAATCTTTCCAAAGATTTCATTTGATTCTTTCAGTCAAATAGTTGTATATTCGTTTTAAAATGCTTGTTCCTATTCAATTGCATAGCATAGCATCTCCCTTGAGTATTTTGCTGGCGGAGATATGTCGTTATTTTTCTGAGAAAAGGAATATCTCCGCCGGCGACATGTCTCGGCGGCAAAAATATTCGGAGCTATGTCGTCGGAGATATGTCGCTATGCCGACAATTATGCTACTTAAACCGATTCGGACGCGATTTTCGGTTGATCGTGTTCTACGATCAATGAAGCGACACAATTCTACAGATTTTAGAATTATTTAAAAAAAGCAGCTGACAAAGAAAAATAGTTGCTCAATACGCCAACATCTACCAATTAAAATGGGGGAGAATGATGAAAACACTTTTAAAATTCTTGGTCCGAAGTAGAAAAATATCGGGACAGTGCAGGTAACAACACTTTCGGACCTGGTAGTTTTCGCCCTGACTGCTTTCGTTGTACTGTTCGAATGGAGAAGTAAAGAGGGTATTTAGCTAACAAATTTGGTTAAAACCAAAACCAGAAATCGGTGGAGATGTTAAATGCTATTTTGACAGTCAGGTAGTAGCTAGATATACATATTTTTTAATTTAAATCAGTTGAACATATATTTTCATTTACCTTTATCTTTAGATTTGGATTGGGTCTGCATAAGTTTTTGTCACAATTACAATTTGCCGGACAAATATTTATCATTGATTGGTTCACGATGACGACAGAGAAATGGCCGATGTGGAAGTCATTAAAGATGCCTTAAAATTAAAAATAAATATAAAAAAATCTTCTAGTCCTGTTTTCCGCCTTTTTTTTAGTTTTTCATCTTTTTCCTGTTTTTTTTTCAATCTGTCCTTTTTTTTTTGCGGATAAGTATTGGCATCACTGGTGCGTACATTATTTTTTTAAAAATTGTAATGCAGAATGTACGCAGTCTGTTTGTTTTCGATTGCTATCTCTCTAGCGAAAAGCAGCGAGTGTACTGCATGACTTTTTCGACAGGCGTAATGCATATTTTCGACAGAGCACGTTGAGCTCTGCGCCGCTGGGGCTGTACAGTCTTGCCTTGCTCTGTGTGTTGTGCACTGAGATATGTTCAGTATTTAGTTTAATAACTAGTTCAGTTAATTGTTCAGTGTAAACTGACAGTTCACTTGGTTCAGAAAACAAGGCGATATTTGAAACCTTTTAACCGAATTGGCTATTAAAAAGGCGAAATATTCAGGCATGTTCTCAATTCCACTACTTTTCGAAAAGTAAATCGAACGCAACTCCGCTTGAGTTTTGTTTTTGTGTTCTCAATTTCGAATGAAATTGCTCTCTTTATACTTTTTGCAAATCACTGAACCAAGCGAGAATGGCACTAGATCAGTGGTGCCCAAACCCACACTTTCAAGCTTTGCACTTGTGTGTGTAGCAGCGGAACACGAAGTAAACGTCATGAAGTAAAACACGAGCAAAAAGCTAACAATCAATTGCCTCGTGAGAGAAGAAAGAGCCGAATGCACACGTCGTGAGAGAACAAGCCACCGAGCGTGCTATTTATAGAACTCACGTATTCTCTCCCTCTATGCGTGTGTCGGCTGCGACTCTGGTAGAATTATGAGTTCCTATCCCAGGGTATAGGCTTGTGTCACTGTGGGCACCACTGCACTAGATACACAAGACGGCAAGCAGAATTCCAAGCGAAACGATTGAAAATGGAACAGTCGAAGATGAGAGAGGCAGACTTTTAGGTTTCACTCTTTATAAATCTTTATAAATCAATTAAAGACTAGAATGCTAAATAAATTTCACTAACAATTTCTAAATTGATCACAGAACTAAATAAAAATTTACTTCATGTACATCTAGCAACTGTAAGAGTGCGTAATTTGGCAATTACTTTTCATTCCACCGAACAACAAGCATTTTGATGAGGACATGAATCAATTCCACTTTCGAAAGGTTGCCGTGGAAGTGGAATTGAGAACATGCCTGATTT
>JAEIFU010004134.1:0-19184 GCA_018904235.1 Lordiphosa stackelbergi | reverse complement strand
ACAGTTTTACAAAACCAAAATACATTAGTCAGTAATTCCGCAACTTAACAGCCCTGCCCTTACAAATTGAGCAATATTTCTCCGGTTGAAATAAGAACTTCTAAACACTTTAAAAAGTGTGCAAGAAAATTTACATTCTGACAACAAAAAAAAAATAGAGGAAAGCTAACTTCGGCTCGACCGAAGTTTATATACCCCTTGGAGCATGATATATTTCTGCCAGTTCTTATATGGCAGCTATACGATATATTCACCCGATTTTGATCAAATCCTCTAAAATTGTGTTGAGACAGATAATATTTATAAATGAAGCGTACAAACACGCTACCATTGAAAACAAAATAGTTTTTCTCACTAAAACAATTTTTTCGACCGATCATTCCTATGGCAGCTATATTCTATAGTCATCCGATTTGGATCAGACTGGACAGAATTGTGTGTTAGCATATCATATTAATCAGTAACGAGTTTGGGAGCGATAGCCTTGAAAACAAAAAAGTTTTTCATACTAAAACTTTTTTTCAGACCTATCTTTTGTATGGCAGCTATACTATATAGTTGCCCGATTTGCATAAAACTTGCTGAAATTGTGTGAAAGCATAAAGAACTCATAAATACGAGGGTTGGGAGCGATAGCATTGAAAACAAAAAAGTTTTTCTCACTAAAATTTTTTTTTTAGACCTATCTTTTGTATGGTAGCTATACTATATAGTTGTCCGATTTTGATAAATTTCGGTGAAATTATGTCAAATCATAGAAAACTTTTAAATACGACGGTTGGGAGCGATAGCATCGAAAACAAAAAAGTTTTTCTCACAAAAACTACTTTTTCAACCGTTCGTTCCTATGGCAGCTATATGCTATAGTCATCCGATCCGGCCAGTTCCGACAAATGTGCAGCGTATTTGTACTAAAAGACTTCGTGCAAAGTTTGGTTAAGATAGGTTGAAAACTGACGGAGGAGATAGCATAGAAACAGACGGACAGACGGACAGACGGACGGACGGACGGACGGACAGACGGACGGACGGACAGACGGACGGACGGACGGACGGACAGACGGACATGGCTATTTCAACTCAGCTCGTCATGCTGATCAAGAATATATATACAATACTTTATGTGGTCGGAGATGCTTCCTTCTGTGCGTTACAAACATCTGGACAATTTTAATATACCCTCTCCAAGGGTATAAAAAAACAACGACAATGCCAGTTGTTGATTTAGGAAATGGTGAAGCGCCAGAAGAGGAATCTTTCGTTTCCAAATTAAAACGGAAGAAAGCTAAAATTGCCATTGATAGAATATGCGAAAAACGAAGCGGGTCGCTTACAGCTACGCGAACGTCAGTTAGCACAACATGAGAAAAGTTTAAAGTTTGAGATTTAAAAATTAGAATGGCATTAAACCATGGAGATAAAAAAGTTGACGTTGGAAGAGCGTCGCGTACCACTTGAGGAGCAGAAATCCTAACACGCTTAAGAAAATGGAACTGGATCAAAAAAATAAATTTCTTGATCTTTAATATGGAAAAATATAAATATTTATTCAAACATTAAATTATAAATTGCTTGTCGCTTTTCTTCGTGGGTTGGTGTATTCAAAGGTGGGCCATCATTCCTGTTCTCTTCGTTCTCAACCTCTGCTTGTGTTCGCTCGATATCACGATTAGAAATGAAGATATTGTGTAAAATGCAGCACACAGTCACCCACTGGCACACAAAATGTTGGCTTCTTTTAACAGTGAATCTCACTCGCATTTCTTTCAGGCTGCAGAATTTGTATTTTAACACTTCAAAGCTATTGTCAATGCGCACTCAATATTGACTGTGACGTCTATTAAAACGGTTCCGATTTTCGACCTCCATATTATGTGAATTTCTTCGATATCAAAAAATATGAAGAATCCCCCTGCAATCCACTGTCCGCTACCAAAAAATATTTCACTGCGCTTGGTGATATTGCGGTTTCTTGAATACTTTTGCATAATGAAGCTTCCCTGATATCCAACCACAAACTCGAAAACACAATTTTTATTTTTTCATTATTCCAACAAACGAATATAAAGGGTACAGCGCATTTTGTGAAACGTCTGTGTTTGTTAGATAATGTTCCACCGTCTCGACTCGAATGTAGATGCAATTTCGCAAAGGGAACTACTATATTCCAGACCCAACGGAAAATAAATTGTAAATCAACTGGAATCTGCAACCTTATTTATTATTAAATATAAGATCCTTGATCAAGTGTAGAATGTGTGCAAATTGTTGCGGAGTCTCAGCATTTGCAAAAAGCGGTTTACGTGCCAAGCACATTGTTATGCCAGTCAATAGACTTTGGGATAGTGAACTCATCTCCTCGGCGGCAAATATTAATTGCGACTTGATCTTCATACAATTTGCTAATCACTTTCTCATTTACAGCATCGCCATTTATCCCAAATGTATTTGCAATTACATTTAATATTACTATTTACAGAAAAAGGAGATTTAAAGCACATTCCATTAATAAAATCAAGTCGTTGCACAGCTATATTAACTTTTAGTTCGGTCAGTTGGTGTTTAATGTGTAACTCTTCTCTCTGTAATATTGTGCGGCGTTGGTTTAGAACGGGTGAGAGGGGGGTGGCGGGGGTGACTCACTTATTTGCTTATAACTTGAGAACCGCTCATCCGATCTTTATCATTTCTTCGGCAAATCGATACGTATTGCTAATGACTAACTATCTTTAGAAGGTACGAATCATCTATCTACAAAACTGTGGGAGATATGACGTTTTTTTCAAAATTGCGGGGGCGGGAGGAGGCGTGGCAAAAATTACATACATGTCAAACCTCTATCTCTTACCATCTCTGAGATCTGTTTATTCATACGGACGGACGGACGGACGGACGGACAGACAGACAGACATGGCTATATCGACTCGGCTGTTGATGCTGATCAAGAATATATATACTTTATAGGGTCGGAAATGATTCCTTCTCCCTGTTACATACTTTTGCACAAACTTAATACCTTAGTACCTTCGGTACAGACTATAAAAATTTAAGAGACAAAAGCGAAGCAAAATGAGAAACATGTAGAAAAATGTAAACAAAACAAGTAAGAGTGCTGCGGTCGAGTGCCACGAAAGCAAAATACCCTTTTTCGATCTTTATCGTTTATTCGGCAAAACGATAAATAGCAGTGATTACTAAATATGCGTGGGGAGTGCGAACCATGTATCTACAAAAGTGTGAGAGGTATGACGTTTTTTAAAATTGCGGGGGCTAAGCATGTCTCTCAGACTCGCCTAAATTCACCAAAACTACAGGGAAATGAATTTAACGATCTAAGTAGCTTTGTAAGCGGTTCGGAAATAGTTTCAAAGGTTTTGAACCTGTTGCAGAATTTTAGAGAAGTGCTTGCCTAAGCAAAAGATCACTCAAAATGCACACACATTATACTCGCACTTCCCCTCCTCTCCTCCACTGAAGCGTTTGACCAATGCTCGTTTCTGGGTTACAGGTGATTAAATGCCAAGTGCGCAACGCCCGGGGGGGTTAAAGCAAAGTTTTTAATTGACTTTTTGCCAATTAAAATGCTACAATGTGCATGTCGTCAACGTCGCCGCAAGATTAATATTCATATTTATAGCGTTTCGTTTCATTGGCTTCCAAGAAGTTTCGCTTTATTGTGGTGCACTCAGATAATTTGATGAATAATAAATTGGAAATCTTTCCAGGAAGTTTTTTTTTTTTTTTTTTTTTTAATGAATAAAAATATTTTTTTTGATGACAAATAATATTCTTTATGAATCAATTAAGCATATGGAGTGTGTGACCCACTTTGGCGATGGAGATTGATGTGTTTTGATCAGCTTTTCAATCAACGAAAATTCACATAAGTCTAGGCTACACATCGCTTATGTAAATGAAAACCGCAGCTAAGCTCTTAGCTAAAAAATCCCAGGAACAAGCCAGTTACCCGGTTTGTGGGGCTTAAGTAATTGTAAAATGTTAAAGCGATTTGTGTATGTTTTAGTTGCAAAAAAGGCAACTGGGGAGAGAGCAGACCAAAAGCCAATCTAAACAGAATTCATTTGCATGCTACAAGGTTTTCTTCTCTCTCTCTGTGTGTGTGTTTTTGTTTTTTGCTCGTTTGATTTTTCATATAATCCGTGCGTTTACACATTTTTCCTTACCTGTGTGAGTGAGTGAGAGTATATAACGATTTTTTGCCCTTTATATCAAAATGGCAGCGCACAGTTCGTTTAACGTATATGTGTGTGTGTGTGTGTGCGTGAACGACGCCATCAACAGCTTAGAATTTCAAAATGGGTGAAAGCCAATTTTCACACTCAAATAAATTGGGTTAGTTGCCTGTGTGTGTGTGTGTGACCAGCAGGTGCACATATCAAGCGGAAAACCCAGAAAAATAGTTGCCTTAGTAGTAGTTGGTGGGGTTATTTTTTCTTATTCGTGATTTCCTTTGCATTTCAATATAATTTATGACGCAGCAAATTGTGCGCTTCGTGTTTTTAATTCTAATTTTTAATTTAGCCATTTTTGAGTCATATTCAAGGGAAAATCCTTATCATTTTAAGGTTTAGAAATGGTCCACTTCAACTAATTTAAGTCACCCATGATGAGCATTTCCACTGAAAACAACTGATTTTGCCCTATCTGTGACATTTTTAAATTGGTTGCACTTTTTAATATTATCTATGGTAAGATAAGAATATACATGATAAAGAGTGTTCCGCAAAATGTCACTCAGACAACAAACACTCCATAAAAAAATACAAAGAGTGCAATGCAATCTCGATTAACTGTAAATTTTTAGCTTGCTTTTGTCCACTTTTCAATGTCACGTTCGACATTGGAAAAGATCATTTGTTATCAGTGTGTCGCAAATCAAAGAAGTAAGTGCGCCGAAAATTTAAAGTAAGCAATTTCATATAAAACAAACACAATTGGTATACAAATGTATTTTGTTTTTAAGCCGTTCAAAGTTGGTCACGTTCGACATCGTACATGTCAAATTTTGTGACTAAGAATAGTTCTTAATTATTAATATTTGTTGTGGTTGCTAAAAGCGCTAAGGCAATCTTTATAAGATTCTTACAAGTCAAGTCATTCAGGAAAGAGTTATGGGTTATGTCCCAAGTCTGTGAGCCGGTTCGTAAGCTCCTAAACCCGGTTCAAAAGAAGTTAAAATTCATATCTAAATTATTATTAAGGCTTTGAACTTCAAATTAGGATTTTATGTTTGAAATATAGAGTTGATTGTTTTCCCGGATCAAAAGCCGATTGAAACGGTGTAAAAGTGCTTTAGAGCTTGAACTCAGCAATTATTGAAGGTGGGAAATATTGGTTGAAATATTGGTTCATACATTTTTCTCTTTCAAGAACGGTTCCAAACCAGCCTAAACCAAATTAATTGTGGTCAGCCGAAATCTCAAATTATTTTGAATATTGTGAAAGAAACATAAACAGAATTCTAACGTCCCAACAATCAACTTAAATTACATAAATAAATACATAATAATTTACCACTTGATTCATACTGGGAAAAAATGTCACGTTCGACATTTCACTTAGCGACAAAGATAAATAGTTATTTTAAATTAAAAAACAAAGTACTTTAGGATTTGTATGTCAAATAAAATACATTTCAAAGAACAAATATTCATTCATAAGATTTTAAAACTATTTGGGATTAGTTATTCTGTAAGGTTTCGCTAAACTTTGTCTTTATATAGCTGTGCCCGAAAACCATTTCTGTTTTTGTCACGTTCGAATCGTTTCCAATTTTGTCATTATTTTGAAAACCAAATTTCACTTTCTCTAATACACTTAAGCTCTTAATAAAGTGCTTGCTAAGGGCTATATTATAAAGTAAAGTTTTAAGTTTTTTTTGACTTTTTTTTTTCATTTTTAATTTGTACGATGGTCACGTTCGACAGAATGGAAATGTCCATATAAACTCTGGTGCAAAACTATAGCCGTACCTTGATTTTTCAGTGTACGCATAGAAACAGTGGAGCTGGAAAAACTTTGCGATTACCGTTTGAAAGAACGTTAAAAATGAGAGAAAATAATTGACAAACATCAACACTCTCAGTGCAAAAATTAACCGTTATGTTTCATTTTCGATTTGAGCGAGGTGCATAACTATAGCCGCATAGCAGTTCAATTTTCGTATTCTGTGTTTGCTGGCTGCGATTTTATTTGCGTACACTTGGTTGAGTAACTATTAGTAATGGATTTGTAAATATGCCAAGTGGGCCAGTGCTGTCAGATGTCGAGAAAGGCCAAATTTTGGCGCTCAAAAGTGAGAATTGCTCATTTCGTGAAATTGTCTGAAAAATTGGACGATCCGACAAAGTTGTGCGAAATATTTAGAAAAAAAAAAAAATATGAAAAAAAAAACCGGAGGACGTAAGCCGAAGACAAATCAGTGTGACCAGCGCCGATTAGTGAATGCTGCAACTAATTCATTAAAGACTGCTAATGAATTAGCGGCTGAATGTGGCATAAAAGTGAATCGCTGGACCGTTGCATGTTCTTTAAAGATGTCTGAAAACATAGTGCGACAAAAATTGAAGATGTCTGCAAGGTTACTGGATCGCCATAAAGAAGCCTGGATGAAATTCGCCAGAGATAACATGGGAACTTTCTGGACAAAAATAAGAAGATTTTTTAGAGCAACGCAAATACTAATTAATCTTTCCAGTTCATTTTCTCGGATGAGAAAAAGTATAATTTGGATTTTCCTGATGGGTTTTCGCACTATTGGAGGGATTTGAGGAAGGAACATCTGTACTTTTCTAAGAGAAATTTTTGAAGGAGGATCATTGATGATTTGGGCTGTGTTCTGCGAGTGTGGATGCTTGGAGCTGGCATTTCCAAGCACTCAAATGAACTCCAGAGAGTACGTGGACATTTTGCAAATGAATTTATGACCCTTCTCTTCGCGGTAGAAGGCGTTAAAAGGTCATTTTCTAAAAGAACAACGCACTAATGCACGCAACACAAGGCACTAAAGTTCTGTTTTTGGGTGGCCCGCGTAATCCACGGACTTGAATCCGATGGAAAACCTTTGTGAGTTGCTTGTCCGAAGGATTAGTGCTTAAAACCCTGAGTACAATAGTACTAAGGAGCTCAAATTGACAATAATTAAGGTATGGAAAAAACTGTCCCTAAGTGATTTTAAAAACCTCGTAGACAGTATGCCAAATAGGATCTATGAATTAATTAGTGCCAAAGGAGGTTACACTCATTGTTAAAGTGAATAAAAATAAATAAATTATTTAAAATTTTTCTATAGTTTATTTAATTAAGTGAAGTGCGGCTATAGTTCTGCACCTCGCGCAAATCGAAAATGAAACATAACGGTTAATTTTTGCACTTAGAGTGTTGATGTTTTTCATTTATTTTCTCTCATTTTTAACGTTCTTTCAAACGGTAATCGCAAAGTTTTTCCAGCTCCACTGTTTCTATGCGTACACTGAAAGTATGAATGTTTGTTTGTATGTATGTTGTTCCTTCTAGGCGTGTAAACAGCTCAAACGATATTCACGAAATTTTCACTTCAGGCTATAGTCTGTAAACCGGTTCGAAAGCTGCTAAAAAGTGGTTCACACCTATATCTCAGGAGTCATTCAAGAGATGAACTTGAAATCTGGTCTGTAGATTGGTAATATGAGATTGGACATTTTACTAAATCACAACTGGAATCAAACCGTTTAAAAAATGGTTCAGAGCCATATCTCAGAAGTGATTTAAGCTATGAACTTTAAATTTAAACTGTGGGTTGATTATATGCAGTTGGATAAATTGCTGATTCGTAAACGGTTAACCGGTTCAAAAGTGTTTTAGAGTCTTGAAATTTAGACTGTAGGTATTGTGGAGTTTAATATTTTACTGGTTCGGTATGGAACCTGTTTTTAAACGGGTCAAATGTGGTTCAGAGTCATATGTCATTCTATTTCATAAAAAGCTAGGTATATTTTTAGCTTAATCAGTGCTTGTTGTACACTTTCTCTTGGCATTTTTATTTTGATTTACATTTACGTATCAAGCTACGCCAAAAAGTTACCAGAGTAAAAATAAAAAGGGCCGCTTAATAGCTTTATTAATATAATTACGCTTTTACGCGTTCTGGTGATTACCCTAATAGTAAGTTTTTTTAAAGGTTATTTTAATTTTACAAAAAACAACAGTTTCTGACACATTTTAATAATCAATTCTTTCTTCTTTCAGGTATGCGAACTTACATCCCGTCAAGTGTCAAGCATTGTGTATGTATGTCTTAACATTATTTTGCGGTCCAATTAACTCTTTCAACTTCAAACATTTTTATGACATTATCTTCTGGGTAAGAGGACCCAATTTTATTTTGGTTTAGATTTAGTTGAACAGAATTGCGGACCGCAGCCATAAAGGCGAGGCACACAAAAGGGTCTAAAAACAAACGACATTGGGCGATTTACTTGGCAGCTTCCTTTGCCTATTTCCTTACTTTTCCTTTCCATGGTCAACTAACCGAATCGCTGGGACGACGCGTAATGAAAATTAATGCTGACGATCCGTAAGAAAGAAAATGAAAGTGGACTAGACTTGTGGAATGGGAAGGGGAACCGGTGGGTAGTGGGTGGTGGTTCACGTATGAAACACAAATTAAAAATTAAACAAGTTTTGTGCAGTTAAAGCCTTTTGCTGTTGCATATTTAATGTGCGGCCAAAAAAGTATGCTAAGGATTTTACCTGAATCTCTGCGTCTCTAATAAAATCAAGTCTCTCCGCTCTATCTCTAAATTTGTGTGGGTTTTGCTTTTAAACTTTTTATATAACTTTTGCTGTTAGGCACTTTTTGCTTGATTTAACTTGAAACTCGTCTCATTTGTATTAAGTTCACCCACTTCGGCTGTGGTTTAGGCTGCTTAAAAGCAAATGAGTCAGGGGAGGAGCAAACTTTTGGCTTGATCAAATAATCTTGTTTGATGATGAGTTTCCCCACACACACACACACACACGCCCGCCCTGGCAAAGTTTTCATTCTATTTTCCACTTTGAGGATTTGTGTGTTACAATTTTTGTTTAGAAAAAATAAAAAAGTTTCAACTTCTTTCGTTTTGATTTTTGTACTTTAAATTGGTTTGCCATACACACGACCAAGAGGATGAGGATGATATCGAAAACTTTTTTTTTCTCGACAGACAAATGGTAATTGTTGTTGCCCGCCCTCAAGGTTTGTTGAAGTAAGTAGTAAACTTTATTATGAAAATTTCATTTAAATTTTAGGTGTGTGTGTGTGTGTGTGTGTGCCGTGTTCATTGCAGTCATTTTGAACAAGTTTTGCCGGGCAACTCACTTTTGCATTATACATTAAGCCTCGGTTCTGGTGCTGGCAACTGACAAAATGACAGGCACAATTAATTACTTTTTTTTTAAAACACATTTTCACATACAGAAATTGTTTTTATACACTGCACCAAAGGTACACGATGCCAAATGGACAGAAGTGACTATCCCCGAGAATTTAAGGTATTTAGTTTCTGGTTCAGCAGAGAACTGAGTAAGATGTTAGTTCATATCGTCATATTCTTCAATGCTCGGGATCATCCTGTATGTCCATCTTCCCTTAGTCGATGCGTTGTGCCTATCCTGTCAAATTAGAATTGTGTATGTGTGTCTCAATTGTACAGGGTATTTCGGAGTCAGGCCACTCGACTGCAACGCTCTTACTTAGTTTCTTTTTGTATTTTGTGTATAGCAAATCCTCGGCCTACTTCCATCTTGGAAACATAAAGTATATTATACGTGGTTTGACTAAAAAGTATCGCGAATTTTGGTTTACTATGCGATTTTCGATTTAGTTGGTCCCCATGTCCTTTGGGTACATGGGAGTTCTGGCTTTCTGTGGACCGTTGACATCCTACCGTTTTCACTCTTCGGTCCATGATTGCAACGATGAGATGTCTCTTCCTTCCCTATTATTTAAGGTTGCAGCCTGCAGCTGTTACGAGCTAGAGAAGAAGGCTACCCCCGTTGCCGCTTGCTCTCTGGTGATTCTCTAATCTTTGTTTTTGACCCAGGCCAACATTGATTTGTACTCTTGGAAGAGATTGATTTTGCCTTGTGGCCGAACTCTGATCTTCAGAACCACTTCGTATCACTCATTCTTTTCTTTGTTATACTGGAACTGGTTTCGGGGCTCGACTACGATCGCTCTATTTTGTTTATGATCAATTTAACATATACTTCACATAGCGATAGACAACTCACAGCCAAGCATAAAATAGCTGCTGGAGCTTTTCTAAAGATAAGTGATTTGCTTGGGGGGTTATTTATTCAAGTAAACTCTAAGGCGCGAGACTCGATAAGCCATCGTTCTCCCTCAATGGCCCTTTGGGGTCATATTATGCGCCTCTCTAGCGCATCCATTGCTCATTTCGACAGAGCTTCCCTCCGGTGGTTTCTTGTCCATTTCTCGCACAGATATACTCTTTCGCTAGAGCTTTCAAACTGTGTTTAGTCGAGCAGATTGCACGGTGAGGATCCAGCCTCGTTTGCGGGTCCTCTGTTCTTTGGGGGTAGCAACTAGTCTTTGCTGCTTCCAGCATCGTGGAAAGACTCCTTCATAAGGCATGTTTGGAATATCAGAATACCTCCGGTTTACTATTATCTTTTGGTTCTAGGTGTCCGTGTGTTATGTGTTTATGTGTATGTCTGTGTGTGTTTTTGAGTGTGTGTTTGTTTAGCGGGGTATATTTAAGTCGGGACTACTCGATTGCAACGATCTTACTTTTTTATTTTTATTTTAGTTTTTCCGTGTTTCTTCACTCACTTGAAGCACTTTTTGGCTCAGATTTTCTCCAACGCGTTTCGGCCATTTTTTTTTTTTTTTGCCTTTTTCAGGGAGTTGATATACAATCAAGAACTAGCTATATATTTGAAAGCCATGCAGGTTGGGCGTTCTATAAATAAAGGGTCATATATATATGCACTTTTTATACAGTTGTAGATTAAGAAACCAAAATTCACATTACAGAAAAGAGAAAGAGAAATGTGGGAGTAAGTTAAAGTACCTTAAAGATATACCCGTTACTCAGCGAAAGAAAGTATGTGAAAACTGTATAAGTTATATATATTTTTTATTGATTTTAGAGCAGCATTCGATACAGTGAATAGAAGAAGTCTGTTTTACAAACTGAGCAACATCGGGCTATCTACTAAAATGCTCAAGGCAATATTTCAGCTGTACGACAATAACACAGCATCGCTTTGGGACGGTTCCAGACTTTCTGATTGGTTTAACACTAACTGTGGAGTCAAGCAGGGCTGTATTCTAAGTCCACTTCTATTCTCCCTTTTTGTTGACGACATCACAAAATGCCCTACCAGGAGGGTTTGCCTTTGCTGGACAACTGTTCAAAGTGTTGATGTATGCCGACGATATGTGTCTTTTTGCCGATTCTCCGCAAATGCTTCAAGAAATGATTAATAAGCTGCACGACTATTGTAGAGAATGGTGCCTTCAAATCAACACGGAGAAATCAAAAATCATGATAATTAGACAAGGTGGCGGGCGTTACTCTCGACTAGAAGACTGGACGATAGACAGTGTTACCCTTGAAAAGGTAAAGAGCTTCAAATATCTAGGAGTACTAGTGACACACAATATGTCATTTACGGCTTACCTTAGCGAGAAGCTGAAAGATGCAAAAGTGGTCATAAACGCGTCATGGAAAACACTGCTTAGTAGGGAAAAACGTCAAACCAAGCACAAAATACGCCCGTCCTTCAAGCGGCAGTACTTTCAATCTGTGCTTATGGTTTCCGCAAGTATGGGGCCATACATCTTATGAACATGTCGAGCGTCTCCCTAACATTCTTCCCCCTTCAACTTCTCCAAATTATGCAATATTAATTGAAACTGGTCTGCCCTCTCTGTACACGTACACACTGCATACCCACTTTAACTACGTAAACAAAATAATGAATATGGAAAGTTCAAGACTGCCGAAGATCATAGCTAGACAACTTCAAGGCGAAAGATCCCAGTTCTTTGAAATATGGTCTAACATCTCAAGCGAGTGTTGCGTCAGTATCGATTTTGAAAACCATCTACTGTGGCAGCAATCCACGCACAAATCTTGCAAATCTGTGAAGTAGAAAGGGACGGGTTTATTGGCAGCAAAAAGGAGCACAGTGAGGACTCTGTATAAATCACTGGACCTCAACCTCGGATCGAAAAATTACTTCGATGACAGTCTAGGTGTGGAGAGGATAAGCGCTATCTTCAGGACGAGATGTGAAACTCTTAGCCTTAATTTTCAACCTCACAGGAGTAACACTCAGCAGGATTGTACCCTCTGCAATATGAATGCCAAGGAAGATGTGACTCACTTTGTTGGAATCTGCCCCATCTTAAAGGAGTTACGTATGTTGCACTTTCAGCGTCTATCCCTATCTGAAAACGAACTCAACGCTTTGCTTAACGGAGAAAACTGGATAGCCCTTGCAGCATTCATCAAACACGCTAAAGTTTCTGTTTCTCCTCCTGAATTCACGTCCGTAAGCAACTTGTGGGCACACCTGGTTGTTATTTTACAAATTAAGACACATCTATGCTTAGCCAATTAACACATAATCTTAAGTATGTCCTTGGGATGTTGCCCAAAGACCCCAAGAATTAGTTTCCATAGCGACTCTCAATACACCCTTTTGCCTGTATCAATTGCTTTGCATTGTCATAGATTATCATTTGCATTACGTATTCGCCCCGTTTTATGCATGCTGTCAGAGCTTGGACATCTGTTTTGGTGGCCATATCTTTCAACTGCAATTGTGCGTAATTATACTTACATTCTCGTACATATATGGAGGTCACACATATCTCTGATATAATCTCCCCCCTCTCTCTCTCACTCACTCGCATATGCATTGAGTTTCGTTCAATGAACACATTTGAGTTGTTGTTGTTGTTGTGGTTGTTGTCATCTCTGACTCTGGTTCTGGCTTTGGCTTTGTGTTGCATAAATAAACAAACAGAATAAAAGCATTTTGAATTTGCCACTTGACACCATATGGCAACTGCTTCTTGGCACTTTGACTGTGTGTGTGTGTGTGTCTGTATTTTGTTGCTGTTCCCGTCAGTTTCACACATTAAAATGCAATCCCAACAACACAACAACAAGAACTTTCCTCAATAGTTTAGCCAGTAAAAGTTCTTTCTTGTTTCTGATTTAACTGCAAATCTGGTTTCGTGCTCTCGCTGGCAATTCGAACAAGAATATTATTAGGCGAAAGTGGCTTTGAATGTTAAAAGCCGCAACGACAAGGGGCTCAAGTGGTACAGGAGGCCACTTGTGATGTCAACGCCATCAGCAGAAACAGCTGCTTCAGTTTCCAAGTCGAAGCAGCAGCAACAGCAGCTAACATCCCCTGCATATTTCATTAATTTTTGCATGAAATCTGCAACAAAATTTTTGGTTTCTGCGTGCCCAAGTGGCAAATTGTCGTGGCCAAAAATTGTTGTGGTTGGAGAGACACTCTCTTTCTCTCTCTGTCTCTGTCGCTTTCTCTTCATCATGCACCATTTGAAAAGCAAAGCAAAAACGAACCGAGTAAATAAATTGAATTCAAACTAGAAATTTTTGCTGAAGTGCCTCTAAATTCCATTGTACAACAAAAGCAGCAGCAGCAGCAGAAGCAACAAAAGCAAAGTGCCAACTAATCAATTGAATTAGACCGACTGTCCATCAAGCGGGACAAGCCTGGTGGCACTCTAATCAACGCAATCAAATTGAAAAACAGTCCGCGAATATGTTTATGGGGAGGTAGAAGAGGAGATAAATGAAATTTCCGCGCAATAAATATGCTTCCAGCTGAATTTTTAGGTTGTTTAAATAGTTTTCCGTTCTCTAAAAATGCTATTAAACTCTATGAAATGAAAACAACAAAGGAATTTGACCTGATCTGATCAGTTTTACATCAAACTCTGTGGCGAGCACTTGTTTCTTGTCCCGTATCAATCCCCCTGAAGACGGACCCTGATGTGACTCAAAATTGGTTAAATAATGTATGAGAACTTCCAAATGTAATTTTTTCCTAATTTTAAACAAGTTGGCAGTCCCAGTGTATGTTTAAAATTATGAATTTCAAAAATTTTTAGATTCTATGAAACTTGTTGAATTTTTTACACAAATTGCCAGCCTCTTTCTCCCGAGTGAAGTCTAAATTTTGCACAAAACATTACTAACAATTTACTTTTACTTTTATACAATGATTTTCCCACAAGCTGGCAGTCCCGTTTTTGCCGAAAGTTGATTAAATTAGGTATAAAAGTTTACTAAACATATAGATGGTAGCTTACCTAATAATTTTGGCAGTCTCATTTAGACGAAAGTTGGTTAAATACTGTATAAAAGTTTACTTATTGTTACACTACGTAAAGTTCTAACCATTTTTAGGTTTTAAACTTTATTTAATGTATGGATTTTAGCATTCCTTGAAAGTTGTACAATGTTCACACATCCTGGAAGTCCCTCCTTTCTGCTTAAACTTACTTTGATGTTTTGATTGTTTGGCAGACCCATTTAGCCAAATTTTGATTAAATTTTTGATAAAAGATTACTTATTGTAAGCATTTTTGCACTTTTTAAAGTCTTAACGATTTTCAAGCACGTTGGCAGTTCCATTTTCTGAAAGATTATTAAATTGCGTTTGAGGCTTTACTAAATGTATGCATAGTAGCATTCGTGGAAGTTGTCAGTTAACTAAATGTTTGGATTGCAGGTGTTTACTTAAAATTTTAATGATTTTCACTCAAGTTGGCAGTCCTGTTGTCCCAGAAGTGGCTTAAATTTGGTGTAAAGCCTTACTAAATGCATTCATTGTACCATTCCTTGAAACTTTTAAGATTTTTCTCAACATTTTCATGATTTTCACACAAGTTGGCAGTCCTATTATCCCTAAAGATGCTTAATTTTGGTAGAAAGCTTTACTAAATGGATTCATTGAACCATTCCTTGAAACTTATACGGTTTCTCTCAACATTTTCATGATTTTCACACAAGTTGGCAGTCCTATTATTCCTAAAGATGCTTAATTTTGGTAGAAAGCTTTACTAAATGTTTTCATTGTACCATTCCTTGAAACTTTTAAGATTTGTCTCAACATTTTCATGATTTTCACACAAGTTGGCAGTCCTATTATCCCTAAAGATGCTTAATTTTGGTGGAAAACTTTACTAAATGGTCTCATTGAACCATTCCTTGAAACTTTTAAGGTTTTTCTCAACATTTTCATGATTTTCACACAAGTTGGCAGTCCTATTATCCCTAAAGATGCTTAATTTTGGTAGAAAGCTTTACTAAAAGTTCTCATTGCACCATTCCTTGAAACTTTTAAGATTTTTCTCAACATTTTCATGATTTTTACACAAGTTGGCAGTCCTATTAATCCTAAAGATGCTTAATTTTGGTATTAAGCTTTACTAAATGGATTCATTGAACCATTCCTTGAAACATACGGTTTTTCTCAACATTTTCATGATTTTCACACAAGTTGGCAGTCTTATTATGCTTAAAGATGCTTAATTATGGTAGAAAGCTTTACTAAATGGATTCATTGAACCATTCCTTGAAACTTTTAAGATTTTTCTCAACATTTTCATGATTTTCACACAAGTTGGCAGTCCTATTATCCCTAAAGATGCTTAATTTTGGTATTAAGCTTTACTAAATGGATTCATTGAACCATTCCTTGAAACTTTTAAGTTTTTTCTCAACATTTTCATGATTTTCACACAAGTTGGCAGTCCTATTATCCCTAAAGATGCTTAATTTTGGTAGAAAGCTTTACTAAATGTATTCATTGCACCATTCCTTGAAAAATTTAAGTTTTTTCTCAACATTTTCATGATTTTTACACAAGTTGGCAGTCCTATTATCCCTAAAGATGCTTCATTTTGGGTATAAAGCTTTACTAAATGGATTCATTGAACTATTTCTTGAAACTTATAGGTTTCTCTCAACAATTTCATTATTTTCACATAAGTTGGCAGTCCTATTATACCTAAAGATGCTTAATTTTGGTATTAAGCTTTACTAAATGGATTCATTGAACCATTCCTTGAAACTTATACGGTTTTTCTCAATATTTTCATGATTTTCACACAAGTTGGCAGTCCTATTAATCCTAAAGATGCTTAATTTTGGTATTAAGCTTTACTAAATGGATTCATTGAACCATTCCTTGAAACTTTTAAGATTTTTCTCAACATTTTCATGATTTTACATTGGTATTATTAAAGATTAATTTGGTAAAGAGCTGCTTGTAAGATTTTCACACAAATTGGCAGTCCCGTTTACCTGCTTTAACTTATCTAAATGTCAATATCTCAATGTTTAAATGATTTACACACAAGTTGGCAGTCCAATTATACCATAACTGGCTTAAAATTGATTTAAAGCTTTACTTAATGCATTATGTTTAACATTCCTTGAAAACTAAGAGATTTTCACACAAGTTGGCAGCATTAATCATATGGATTGACACTTTTCTTAATTTTTTTTAATGATTTTCAAACAAGTTGGCAGTTCCATTTGCAAAAAAAAAGTTACCAAATAATTCACAACTTTTTTTTTATTGTGGATTTTTATTGCCGCATAAACCACACACACTTTAATTAATATTTTGCAAAAAACCACAAAAAATTGCGGTAAAAAGTGTTGAATTTTTAATTGAAATAAATTCAACTTTTGATTCTATCGCTTCGTGTGTGTGAGATTTTGTGCTGACAATATCAATTAATATCGCCTCAAGACAGCCAGCATTTGGGAATAACCGAACTGAAAAGGAGGTTGGCTGTCAAGTGCCCAAGTGGAGGCATATAAAAGGCGTCCAGCAATACACAAACAAAAAAAAAAGGAGGCAAAATGGGGGATCAAATCGATAACAAGCGGAAATGGGGTCACTGCACCCAAAATACTCATGCCTCATGTTAGCTCCGACTGCTGCTGTTGTTGCCCAGCCAAAAGCAATCAAAACTCATTGCCAAAACGAGAAAAAAAAAGAAAGAAAGAAATGTTGTTTTTCATGCAACAGCAGTAGCAGCACAGGAACAGGTCCTGGTCCTGGTGCTGGTCGGCCAGCAAGTGCTTCAATTTTCCGCCTTGCCAACTACTCACAATGCGACCGAAGCGTTTCTCAATTGCAAAATCTAGCAGCATTATCAACGTTTTAACTGCAATATCATTGCTAGACCTCTCGAGTTGCACTTAATCAATATTCGATTACAGCGTTTTAGGTGCACCTCAGAAACGCCGTAAAGTAAACACTCAACTCTCTCCCACACACACTTGCCCCTAGATTGGCAATTGAATCATGTACTCTTTTGCCCCCGAGTGGCAATCTAGGCGCCTTTTGTGCATTTGCCATGAACTTTTTGCCTCGTTTGATGTGACCCCCAACTGCCAATTACAGTTTTGTCCTGTACGGTTACACCTGCGCCGCCACCACCCACTCAATCAAGTCACCTCTAAAAGTCAAATACCAGGCAAGGCTAGGAACGTGTTCTACATGGCGTATGCGTATTGTGCGATTTACTTATGACAGTTTTTTGGTCATTGTTCAAGTGCAGGACCAAGCTGGCTTTGGTCTGGTTCAGCAGTTGGTAAATCAATTCAAATTATTGCAAAATAAATGCGATTTATTTGTGTTTTATTCAATTGCCTTATACTACTCTCGAACACAACGCTCGCTCCTGTAATTCCAGCTGCTCATTTTGCGGCTGCCTTATCCTCAAGTCCTTGGGCTCCTTATCCGGCCACAATTTGCCTGGCGGTGTGTGACAACGCTAAGCTCGTCGTTGATAGCTCTTGCTTATAGCTTGCCTGCTTATATACAATAAATTTTTTATAAGATTTCCGATCTGATGCCGCCGCCGCCGCCACCGTCGCCTTTTTTTCCGTCTGTGTGAGTTTTCTTTTGCACTTTACATTTTATGCTCAAAGCGCGCTCTCGCCTTCTGTTGACGTCTCTGGCTCAGCCATATAAAAAATGCAAATAATTTGCGACAACCTCCTGCCCACTGCCAGCCACCTCGTCGTCGTCCTCTTCCAGTGGCAAAGAAAAACGCAGCGCGTAAAGTCAAAACGTTTTAATATTTATGGCACATTATATGGCTTGTGGGCTTACTTTCGCCTGGGCCAGCAGGCAAAAGCAAATGATGATATTTAGACCCTTGGATGGTGTACACAAAAATGTGTATTGTACCCTTATGTATGAGTGAGTGTGTGGGCCACAATTTGGCATCGAGTAAAGCATGATAAATGTCGTCGAACGGGGCAGGCCCATAAATGTATGCTAAACGAAAGAAATCTTTAAGAAATCATATATAAAAATTGCCATAAATATAATTGCAGACGGAGAAAGAAATAAAAATAGGCCATAAAATGTATATAACATGTGGAAATGAATTTGTTATCTAGTTGTGTGTGTGTAAAATTCGATCCGTTGGAAAATTTTACAGTGGGGCATCTATTGGATTGGGGAAGGTGAAACACAAAAGTGTCAAATATATGTTAAAAATGTATAAAATAACAAAAAAAGGTTTAAAAGACAACCAAAATAAGTAAGAAAGTTGGCCAAACCTGACTGTAATATAAGCTGTACCTGCAGTAGCAGCGCTGTTATAACTTAACCAAGGGAAGGACCCACTACTTGCTTTAAACCATACGGAATAACTTTAACACTGACCAATAGATGGCGCCACTACTGTAAACATGTGGCTACGCCACGTTAACTATTTAGTTTAAAACACGTTAAGAATGAATGTCACAGAATGGCAGAGAATTAAGTGCGTGTGTGAGTTAGAGATGTGAGATACATAAAAGGGCGGGAGTATCGAGAGCAACGATTAGATTTGTTAGTGATGTCCGTGAACTAGTTAGATTTCATGAATGAAACCGACTCACACTCATGTTGAATGTATGTATTTGGCACTCTGAGACAGATGATAGCTGTTATGAGAATCAGGTGTGAGAAATAAATAGCAATTAACAACAGAGAAAGGAGAGGGAGTACACACAGGATGAAATGACATGTTAGAGGGGGAGGGGGGGACGTGAAAAAGAGTTAGCATGAGAGGTATTACACTCACACAAATTAGGTATGTGTGGATAATAAAT
>JAEIFU010004133.1:0-19233 GCA_018904235.1 Lordiphosa stackelbergi | reverse complement strand
AGTTAGTATACTTCTTACACTGTATGGTAGAGGTGGGAGAGTATGTGTGATATTGTTATCTTTAAATGTGGAATCTTTCCTCAAACGCTGTGCGACCTTATGTAGACCACACTGACAACACTGGCTCAGTGGACAAAATTTTGTGGCTTGGGCGTTAACCCGGCTAAAACGGAATTAGTTCTTTTCACCAGAAAGTACAAAATTGCCACGTTTGTTCCTTCAAAAATCAACGGAGTAAGCCTTGTATTTGAAGACAATGCCTAATACTGGAGTGTCATTCTGGACATGAAACTATTCTGGAAAGACAACATAAGCGAACGTATAAAGAAGGCAACCGTTATCGTTATCCTCTACTCGTGCAAAAGGGTCATAGGCCGCAAATGGGGGTTTTCTTCTTCCATAGTACATTGGCTATACATAGCCGTTGTACGTCCCAACTAAAAAGCACTAAAATGGTGGCCAGCTCTCAAGAAACAATCAATCCTGAACAATTTTAGCAAAGTACAGAGAAGTGCTCAGATATGTATTAGTGGCGCTCTTCGAATGACACCAACGGAAGCGCTAAATATGTACTGTGTTTCACCTTCTGCCACTAGACCTACACCCAAAAAAAGTTGTTATCAAAATGATTAAATTATATTTAGACATCAATTTGAAACTTCTCTCTAATACTCCAAGTATCAATTTGATATCTTTGAAAGTATTAACATGATATTTCGAGAATTTCAAACCGATACTAACGTGTATCTGGTTGACACTTTATTGTATTCATTTTTTTGTTTCAATTTGACAATAGGTCTTATTAATTTGATTATTCAACTATCAAACCTTTTGTTTCATTGTGATACTAGTTTTTATTAAATTTAATATTATTTCTTATCAAGTGTGTAGTATTAATTCAGTTCATTATAAACTGCCATTAAAATTAAAACATAATCGGGGGTGCCACAGAAACCTCTTCCAACCAAATTCCAACCGAATTAAAATTCTTAGGTGCCACAGAAATTTCTATTGGTTGGTTTCAAACCTCTAATGTTTTGTTAAGAGATTTTCCAAAGCTCTTTTCTCACTAGCGCCTTTTGTCGAAGTGGCGCCCTCTACAGCTAGCGGATTAAAGGCTAGCGGATTGAGGGCTGGAAACTAATTCCTCATGTTTGGCGCCAACAAATTTTTAAATTTTGCATTATATTGGTGGAGAATGCGACTTAAAATTGAGTTATTATTTAAAAATGCATCATAAAACATATAACACAATCAAAAAATTTCAGTTAATCATTAAATTAACCCACATCCAAAAAAAAGGGAAATTTTTTGGCGAGAGTTTCAGCCCTGTTTTTAGAGATGGAACATCAATTGGAACATCTGGTGCTCCAATTAGATTTTCTAATTAGAAAATGAAATCTCTAGAAGTTCTGTGGCACCAACGAATTTTTTGAGTGATTTACAAACCAACCGTCGGCAAAAATTAAAAATTTTTGTGGGAGCCCCAAAATATAATACTTTATAAAAAATTCATTTATTTCAACTCCTTCAAAATGTAATTTATTTACACTCATAAATTGAATTCGTCAAGTGTGGACACCTCACTAAGAGAAACATTGGGGTCTCACTGCCTCGTGTCCACGCAAATGTGGCTTAATCAGAAGTCACTATATTGGTATGCCTCTCGCTGGACCACGTACATCAGAGTTCCCCAGCCATAGACCCCGGGGCACTAACATACTACCCAATTCACACCGAATGCTTACGCCTTCAGAGACCTTTAGTAAAAAACGCGAAAAACGCCTGTTTTGCAGCTTTCTTGGTTTCGAACCTCTGGCATTGCACGTTGTCTTGCAAAGCGCTGAAACAGCCACAGCAGCATGCAGCTAAAGAGCTACATTTGTTATTTACATATGTTTTCAAAACACGACGACATATTAATACTCAGCTGCATACCGTGTAAATATCCATTTATTTATCTACTTCTGGGAAACGGTTCTCCTTAGCCTTTACTTTTAACTAAGTACAGAATTGTTTGCAGAATAATAAAATCACTAAATGTGACATGTCAAGCATCGCCAACTGCGACGTTCGGCACGCTTCATTCTTTCATTCTTCGATTTTTCGAACTAAAAAAAAACTGATTAGTTTCAAATTAATACTTCTGCGCATCAAATTAATATTCTTAGTTTCAATGTAATACTGTCTAAGCTTACATTGATACAAAAAAATGATACTAGTTTCAGTTTCAATTTGAGACACGTGTTTCAAATTGATATTGATAGAAATTTTTTGGGTGTAGTTCTAAATTAGGTCTAATTAAAAGTGCTGTACATATTTTTTTTTGAAAAAAACTTATAAAAATTGTAGGTATTTTTTCCTTAGCTGGCTGATGTTAAGATTATTGCCTTAGTAGTTTAAGCAATCAATGATTTTCTCAGTGGTATTTCTTTACAAAACACTTCAGGCCCAAAATCAACTTCTTCGGCAAAATCTCCCAAAATAAATCTATGAATAACCGAATAAGTTATAGCAACTTAGACATCAAGAAAAAAAAGAGTGTATGTCATGGGACGCCCGGTACGAGCGAAGCACTTTACGTCGATAAATACGATTTAAGTAATGGCAAAAAGACAATTTTTTGGTTCTGCATGAACAAATGTTGTACAATAAAAAAAAAGGTCACTGTTAAGTCACTGTCAAGTCACTGTTCAGTCACTTTTATGTCACTGTCAAGTCACTGTCAAGGCACTGTTATGTCACTGTCGTCACTGTTGAGTCATTGTATAGTCACTATTAGTTCACTGTTAGTTCACTGTTATGTACTGTCAAGTCACTGTTATGGTACTGTTAAGTCACTGTTTAGTCACTGTATAGGCACTGTTAAGTCACTTATATGTCACTTTTATGTCACTGTCTAGTCACTTTTATGTCACTGTTAAGTCACTGTCAAGTCACTGTCATATTACTGTTAAGTCACTGTTAAGTTACTGTTAAGTCACTGTCAAGTCACTGTTCAGGCACTTTAATGTCACTGTCAAATCAATCTCAGGCACTGTCAAGTCATTTTTATCGTCAAGTCATTGTTAAGTCACTGTTAAGTCACTGTTAAGTCACTGTCAAGTCACTGTCTAGTCACTGTGAAGTCACTGTCAGGTCACTGTTAAGTCATTGTTAATTCACTGTTGAGTCACTGTCAAATCACTTTCATATCACTGTCAAGTCACTGTTATGTAAAGTCACTGTCAAATCACTCTCATATCACTGTCAAGTCACTGTTAAAAATATGTAAAGTCACTGTTAACTCACTGTTGTCACTGTCACTGTCAAGTCACTGTTACGTCGCACAGAATTCACAACTTGACCTCAATGCAGCCACTCTTTTCTCCGCACTTCCCTCCACCAATTCACTTACTTCACACACAACGCATCTGCTACTACGGCAATGGTAAAAGCTGCTGATTTGCAAATACAAAATTCAAAGACAGAAGACATACCCCAAAAGAATCTGTCGCAAAGACAAAATTTTTCAAGTTTTAGGCCCCCAGCCGGACTTTCGTAAAAGAGCTTCATTTTAAGCGCTGCCTTTGTTCAAAAACTAGCAAAGGGACTTACTTATATGTAACTGTGGCTTAGCCACTTACAGGAGTTGGAAAATTAGGCCAATACACCCAAAGAAATCTAGCACGAATTGGCGAGACTGAAATCGGCTTCAATTTAGATTTTTCTTCTTCTTGATTTTTTAAGACGAAAACTGCTCGAATTCGAGAAGACATTTGATCTCGATTTTGAATTTATGTGCGTTATAGACGAACAAATCGATTCAAGGATTGTATAAAACAGATCAAATACAAATAAATACAAGTAAGAGTGTTGCAGTCGAGTGCCCCAACATTAAAATACCCTGTACCAAGTAATGTGGTTCCTATGGCATTGAATTTCTTTTATTTGTTTTTTTAAGTTGTACAGGAAGACCTTCAACTGCATGATCGCCCCGCCCGGATGGGTCAACTATCTTGTTGATTCCTCACATTCATCGCACTCCAAACTTGATAGGTCAAATACTGTGGCTAATACACGATCTCTTTCGCCCTCCACTGACTGTACTGCCTCCGTAATATCGAGACTAGTGGCTTTTTTGATCATCGCGTCGATGTCAAAGTTCTTCTCGACGTCTCCAGTCTACTGCTCGTGCTTGTTTGTTTCTTCGGAGTATAACTTTTTGAGTCTACTCCCCACGCCATCTTCCCGAATCTTGGGTACAGCAAATTATCGGCCTCCTTGTTGATTTGGAGTTCCATGTGCTGCCCGTTCCTTCCAGTCACTTGTTGGCATGTCTACGTTCTTCCTTGGGAAGAGTATGAACTAACAAAAGCATAAGGAAAAGTGGCTTAGATTATGGGGTATTACATATTCGATACCTATTTCAGTTTTAAAGCGCGAATATGAACGCAAGTCCCATTTCCCGTTTTTATTGCTCTGCCAGCTCCCACAATCCCACACCCAACACATGCCAGATTATGTTTATTTATGCAAGACATTTAATGCAATCAAAAGGGACCTCCCATACACACACACGCACGCCCAATTGGCTTGGCTGCCTTTGATTGTAAAATTAACTCAAACCCGGAGAGAGGAAAGAGCTGGAAGCTGGCTCCCTAAGCGACGATTAGGTTGCCATTCGTCATATTAAATTTGTCATTAATTTGTGTTGTTGCCTTAAACTGAACTGGCTTAGCCGCGTGAATTGATAAATGAGCCAGCAAGGTCAATTGAGGGCAATCCTCACTAGTCGTTTATTCTAAAACTTATCCTAATATCCTTTCGACAGTTGCATGGTATTATCAAGCAGTATTTGCAATGCAGTTGAAGAGCGACAATAGTGAGGACAAATCAATTAAACTAAAACAACACTGCTGGATTCAGGTGAACGTTCAATCAACTGGCATGTAGTGACAGCCTTGGGTCATAACTCACACACAGAGAGGACGAGCACTTATTGTGATGGACACCATGTTAACAGGCTAAATGAGAAACAAATGCTACAAAAGCAGACAACAACGAAAAAACAATCACAAAGAGAAAAACAAGAATGAAAGGACCAAAAACAATAAATCCCATAAATCATATTAAATTGACATATCAGGCTAAAATTGACCGCAAGCAAAAGGAATTTGCTGGACTAGGCTCTCTGGGTCTATGTGCGGGTGTGTGTTTGCTACAATAATATTTCTTTATCAATTTCCTTTACAAGTTCAGCCCCAACAAAAACAATCTCACACACACACGCACTGATGATGAGAGCCATTAAACGCCCTCCCTGTTCCCCCAGGCCACCTGTCACGCCTTCTCAATCAAGCAGAGATGCTCACCCATGCATATCCTGGTCATTCTACTTCATCAAAATGGCTTCGATTATTTTCATATTGTTGGCAGTTCTTTTGGCCCATAATTAAAATGTTAAGCATGCAACGTGTCATGTAAACCGCTTAAGTCCACAGAGCCACAGTCTGTTGTCAAACGATTGGAAAATATGTTAAGCTGGCTTATGTGGGCGTTGCTCATTGACTCTCACAGGAACAGTGCAGCAATAACCTAGCTGACGCCTGGGCGTATGCAATACTTTTAATAAAACCTCAATATTATGTGTAAAAAGTATTAAGCCTTGTCGATATTTACTGTTAGCCAACATGTTGGTGGCCTTATTTATTTGACATGCATTCAGCTTGCATTAACTTACCCAGCATAACACCACATTAGGTTAGCTAAAGAATCAAAATTCAGTTTTTATTTTACTATTTTTTCAGCATAAGCTTGTCTCCGGTACTTTTTGGTCCACCCTCGTTTGTGTACAGTCTGACAGTATTCAATCGTCTGATAAATCTATTTACCCATGCCCAATTAATCATTTAGCAAACCATCAATAAAGCTGAAAATACACACAAGCAAGAACATATCAAGTGGATTATGAAGATGTATGGCAGGATGGTCCTATATGTATAAACAATTTAGAAAATTGTCAAATTGCCCACCTCCTGTGCAAGGCGTGTGTCGTGGCACTTAAATTGAGCGAAGCATTCTAAACGATCATTAAGCCAGCTTAGAGTCCCAAGTGTTGACCTACTCCAGCCTTGTCGCGCGCATTTTGCATCAAGTTAACACACAATTTTTTTACAACTCTCGTCATAAAATTTCGCCCCAACTATAAAAACAATCAAAACGAGTTACGAAGCCGCCAATTTTCTTAGGTTTTTCCTTGATGTTGTTGTTTTTGTTTGCTGTTGTTAGTCGTAAACTCTAAGCTCCTGCGTTGCCTTATTACAACTCTTTTACAACTGCTGTATATCATAAAAAAAAAGTAACTGAAATGGGGACACACTAAAACTTTAATAAAATGAAATACATAAAATACAAAAGGTACCTCATTTCGTGGCCTAATTAGCACCTTGCACTTGGATTCGTTTCAGATTTAAAAGCCGCACCGTACGCTGTCTCGCCTCGGCCACGTATATTGTACGACAGATCTGCAATCTGGGCATCACCGTGTATACACCCAGTGTGGCTTTATCCACGGTTATAGGCATACCCTACTGGGCCTCTATAGTGGGCATGTCGGCAATTTGTATATTCTTCACCATTATGGTAAGTAAGAGGTATTTCATTATGAAATTTAATTTAAATTTTGTTTAAAATTCTCAAAAACGTACTGATAAGTAGACGGCGGATTTTATGAAACTTTTTAAATGAAGGCAGATTGAGGGGAAAATTTGGATTTATACTAATTAAATTACCCACTTTCCATTGAAAACTG
Source organism: Lordiphosa stackelbergi (assembly GCA_018904235.1). NCBI lineage: Eukaryota > Metazoa > Arthropoda > Insecta > Diptera > Drosophilidae > Lordiphosa > Lordiphosa stackelbergi. The sequence goes on along the minus strand of JAEIFU010004133.1, from coordinate 12,440 downwards.
CATTTTTAATATATGCAAAATATGCCAAATATGTAAAATGTATAAAAAATATAAATTATTATATAGAATAAATAGATGGCCAACAAAGCCGGTTAAATATAATTTGGAGTTTAGATTATCATAAAGACGCGTAAACCGGAAGTAAAAAGGAAAAGTAGATCATGTGGTCAGGAAAATCAAAGGACCTAAGATAAGCATGAAGATTGGATATGGGCTAATCCTGCGTTGCGGACGTTACATTTGTTCGCAAATTTGCTTGTTAAAATTGACACTGCGCGTCCACACTGTTTTATTTTAATGATGATGCAATGAAAATGCAGTTCTTTGGGAGTATACAAATATTATAAGCTTAGATTATCATTGACAATTATCAATTTGATAGATGGTATCTGCCTATTAGGCTTTTCTTCTTCATTTTGTGTTTAAAATTTCTTAAGGGTGTGTAGCAGGCCGGGTGGGTACCTCATATGGAAATAACTATTTCAAAACAGTTTGATGGCAAATCTTATAGCCGTTTTTAAATCAAACGTGTTTTTTATCACTCATCTTTTGTTGTTGACCTTTTAGTAACCCTGGCCTACCAGGATAATAATTGATCTGAAATATGAAATTTAAAATAGGTTTTTGCATATTTGGCATATTTTGCATATTTTAATATGCATTTTTTAAGGTCAAACTACTGAAAATCAGTACCTTGCTGCCTTTAATGTGTAATTAAAGTATTTTTTCTAGGTTACGAACTAGTCCAAAATAGGGTTTTCAATGTTTTATCGATAAATTGATATTTTTATTGGACGATAATAGTTATTCCGAAATTATATTTTGTTATTAATTATCGATATTTATATAAAAGATATATAAGGAAAAATTCTTCTTTCTTCTCTTCTTGATTGGCCATTACAACAGTTTGACGGTCTCGGCCGCTGCAACTATTTCCCGCCAGTCGCTTCTGCTACACCATGCTTGGAAATGTCTCTCCGCACCTAGTCGTCCCACTTAAGGGGTGGTCGTCCCACCTTGCCTTGTCCCAGTTCTTTCGCATTCCTCTTGAAGACCATTTTTGATAGAATAAATTTGTCACTTGATATTTTTTGTAAGCAGAATCTGTGAATCTTTAAGGCCTATATGCACTCAGATAAGATACAAATATAGTTTGGCACAATACTTCACCTGCACAAAAACACTTTTGAGCTTTGAAATTAGACCAATTTGGAGCAGCAGCCTTGTACGAAGTATTGGGCCCAACTTAATAGTAAACTCATTTCCGTACAGGCAGGAAAAAGAATAGTGTAAATGGATATTAGCAGTTTTATGGTGAAGACTATTCTTAAAATCTTTTTGTTTTTCTCAGCTTTAGAAAATATCGAGATATCGATGTTTTTTGCTTATTTCAAATATCGATACTAAAAATTTGCACTTTTGATATTATCGATATTGATATTTTGAGAAATATCGACAACCCTAGTTCAGAATGAAAACCTTGGAAGTTCCAAGTTGGAACCTGTTTGGTTATTCCTTTCATTTTGAAAACAGTTTCTTGTTATTAAAGAACAATTTCATTGTGATAATAATTGCAAAGTGATCCGTGCATCATTGGGACTTTATCTTCCACTATAGGCACTAGGTCATCATTCAAAATAGTGCAGAAAATGTCCAGTGTGTGCATGCCCCGTATCGGACATTCTGTTGTTAGTGGGCGAAATTCTCTTCCCGCAAATAACACGGGCGCCAATTGTTTGAATTGCCCAAATGCAATCAACCTGGGATTTTTTTTTATTTTTAATGAAACTATTTTTTTGTTTAACTGTAGGTCCCATTCTCTTGTGCGAAAAATTTAAAGCACACACGCCAAGAGATTGGGAGAAGGCTTGGCTTTATATTTTACATTTTTTTTGGTAAGTTTATTTCTACCAACTGCATCGTGCCCACGCAGTTTATCACAATGTGATTGTTATTATTTTTGGTAGAACTTTTTAGCAGTCTCTAGGTCAACAAGTGAGAAGTCGGTCAAGACCGACTATACCATACTCTGTACCTGGATTAGGAGCTGAATGTAGTGCTGCTGCTCCGCTCATCTCTAAGTTTCTTTCTCACTCTCTCTCTATAGGATTGTGCGGCGTTGGTTGTGAAAGGGTGGGAGGGAGGTGTCGGGGGTGATTCACTTATTTACTCATAACTTGAGAACCGCTCATCCTATCTTCATCATCGTATAATTGATACATATTGCTAATGACTAACTATCTCTAGAAGGTACGAATATCTACAAAACTGTGGGAGATGACGTTTTTTCAAAATTTCGGGGTCGGGAGGAGGCGTGGCAAAAATTGAAAATAAACTTGATCTGCCTGCAAGTAAAAAAGCATTTGTCCCATACATGCCAAACCTCTATCTCTTACCATCTCTGAGATCTGTTTGTTCATACGGACGGACGGGCAGACGGACAAACGGAAATGGCTATATCGACTCGGCTGTTGATGCTGATCAAGAATATATATACTTTATAGGGTCGGAAATTATTTCTTTTCCCTGTTAAATACTTTTGCACAAACTTAATATACTCTATTAACCTTCCTATTACCCTCTCTGTCATGAGGTACTCTCTGCCAGCTCATGGAGGATAGGCCAAGACTGCTGATGATTGAATTGGGGAAATTCATGAAATAGCGTTAAACAGTCAAGCAGCCTTCTTTGTGTGGTGGTGGGCGTGTCTTGTTTTAGAAAAGTTTTGGACAAAATCATTACTTATTGACCTAGAGCCTGCCAAAAAGTTCTACTTTCTTTCAAACATTTCATTGCTCAAAATTTATCAGTATGTTATCAGATGGAAGTATCCGGAAGTATAATTCGATGTACCCTCGTAGCCTTACCATTTGAGTCGTTTTTAAAAAAAATTTGTAAGCTTCTTTATTCTTTATATTTTTCTGAAAAGTGAAGCACTTCTGTTCCAAGCAGTAATTTAAAAAATTCTCTAAAATTTAGCCCGCGACTTTTAAGACAAATCTTTGTTTACATTAATCTATCAAATTTCTTCTCTTTAATAAAATACAATTAAATTAATAACTTCGGTCCTCCCACTTACACTTTACTCCCACTAGGGCGGGCTTAAAGCAGCCATCAATGCGGATGTCATTCAAACTCTCACCATCCTTGTGGTCACCGTGGCCGTTTGCATTCAGGGCACCATTTCTAGCGGCGGACCAAAGAAAGTTTACGAACTAAATCGCGACAATGGTAAGCAATCATTGGGGGAGTGTGTGGGACTTGGTTTCGATTGATCATGGCAGCTTATTAGCAAAGGCTGTCAAATGATGCTAGATGTGTGTGGGGTGTTGTGTCTCATCTGCCCGGACTGTCCCACTTTTATGCTGACGAATGATGACTATTAAAATGGCATCCATTCTGGGTTGTCGTTGCTGCGTTGGCTCATTATGCACATAAATGATGATGATAAAAACGGCATAAAACAGCAGCAGCAGGAGCAGCACCAGCATGGGAGGGGCGGAGGGAGCTTGGGCAACTGGGAAATGGGGAAATGAGGAGCCTCGCCTGACGACTGTAATAAATGTCTGACGGCAGAGCGATTGTCACTTGAGATTTAGTTGTGGGAATATCCTCACATGGTATGCAGTTGCATTAAAGATGTGTCTCGCCTCATATTTCTAGGACGACTCAGCTTTTGGAACTTCACCGGTGACATGACTGTGCGAGTGGATACCGCCTCAGCCTGGTTGGGTCAGCTTTTTATGTCGTTATCGCAGATTGGTTGCCAGCAGAATTTTATGCAGCGCTACGTTAGCCTGAAGTCACTCAAAGAAGTGCGCAGGTAAGCCATTGGATTAGGTTTTATTGTTCTATTTGTCCCATCTGTGCCTTGATTGCTTTAATTTAACTTTAAACTCTACTCTCTGATGACTTCTAGTGTTATGCTGACCAATGTGCCCGTGGTATTTCTCTTCTTCTCACTTTCCTGGATCTCTGGCATGGTCATCTACTCGGCCTATATCAATTGCGATCCCTATGCCGAGGGCTACATCAAGAAACCCGATGAGATATTGCCCTTCTTTGTTGAAGATCAATTGGGTTTTCTGCCTGGTTTTGTGGGCATTTTCATGGCGACCCTCTTTAATGGAGCTTTGTGGTAAGTTACACATCATCTGTGGACTTGGATTGATTAAGCTGAAAGTTGATTTCACAGCATGATGGTATCCAATCTTAACTCCCTGGCCACTGTTTGCTGGGAAGACTTTGTGTCGCAGTTTTCCAAATTTAAGGGTCTGTCAGACAAACAGCAGTTGAGAATTATCAAAGTGGTGACCATTATCTGTGGCCTGATCATCATGTGTGTGGCTTTCGGTGTGGGTTTGCTTTCTGGTGTGATTGAATCGTCGCTGCTTGTCTTCTCCGCCACATCGGGTCCTTTATTGGGCTGCTTTCTGTTGGCCATGATGGTGCCCATAGCAAACTGGAAAGGCACTTCCGCTGGCATGATCAGTGCCTGCGCTTTTGTGCTCTGGATTATTGGCGGTGGCATGACTATTGGTAATAAGAGCTCACCCATGCTACCCACATCTACGGAGGTAGGCTTTGAAATTGTCCAAGGAATATACATTTTATATCCACTAATACTGCGTTATCCATTCTAGGGTTGCTCCAACCACAGCTTCTCACAGTCCATTGCCAAGCCGATCAATGCCGTAGAGCAGTTACCTTGGCTACAAACCCACACACCCATCCATGGCCACAACCAGACGTTCCTGAAGATAACTCCTAGCATCGTTACACATGAAAGGTACGAATTGAGAATCAGAATTATACTGGTATGCAAACTGAGGTTCAATGGGGTCTTAAACATCTGATGCGTCTCCCAAAATTGATTGTAAAACATTGAGATTCGCTCACATTTTTTTTATGTAAAAACGCACAATGGCAAATTTTTTTAGCGCATTTCCTGATGTATGCCATGATGCAATAATAAATGTGAGGCTCTTTAGTCAGAGTTGTCAGCCGAGAGAGAGAGAGAGCGCAAAAGTGATGTTTTTAGCATTATGGAAACAGCGCTTGTCAAAAACTAATTCATCGCTGGCTGGCCTGCGACTGAAATGCTGCTCGCTCTCTTGGCACAAACCTCCGCATGCGTTCGACGCTCGAGTAGTCGTTAATAGCGAAAGGTGAGCCAGGACGAACAAAATGCTCATAAGTCGTAACAGATAGGGTTGTCGATATTTCTCGAAATATCAATATCTATAATATTAAAAATATCATATAATCGAAACGAATAACGGTTTGGGTTACGGTTACAGTTTTGGCCGATCGTTTTTTTCCGGTTACGGTTATATTACGGTTGTGGAATATCGGTTACGGTACTGGTTACGGTTATTAACCTAATTCTGTTTCGGGTTTTGGTTACGGTTACGGTTATTAGTATGAAATATAAATTTTACAATTCATGCAGACAAAAGCGGGGATTCATTATAAATTCTACTCCTGAAAACAAACGCTTAACACTTATTTGTGTGGGTGGTTCTGCTAGCAAAACTTTTGATAATTTAAAAAGATCTGGAAATATTGTTTCAGTTTTTCCGACCGTTCCAATATGTGTCCTCTGTCAAGCCATATTTTTAATGAAGATGTCAGATTGTTTTTAATTGGAACTGCGGGAAATTTCCGACCAACAAATCAATCAAATTATGGGTGTCCAACCATTTAATACAGTTAATTTTCTGCTCGGCAGATAAAGACACATTATATCTCGGATCAAGAAATATGTCACATAGGTAAGCATCATTCTCGAACAGACTTGGGTTTCTAAATTCTAACTCGTGAGACTATAGTTTGGTCAATTCTGAGTTGTTTTTGATTTCAAATTAACATTGAATCCAGATAGAACCTAAGGTTACAGAAAAAAATCAGAATTAGCTGATGCCAAATTTGAGCCGAAGTCGTACATTTTTGGATCGGCTAAACTAGCCAGCATCCAGTGTAATATCACATACATATGTATATGGAAAGATGAGGAGGGTAAAGATATTGGTTAGCTGCACTCACTCTTTCTCGTTCGCTCTCTTTTCTTTGTGGCCGTCAGCAATAGTGCGGCGCAATGTATGCATGTAAATTGTTCATTGTGCATACATAAAATTTACTTCAGAGCCGGCCATGCATAACTCAGTGTCAGAGAGAGAAGGGCATATTTTTCTGTCCTCTCCATTTGGCTTGCACAGGTCTAGACCAGAGCCAGCCAGCCATAGCTACCAGGGGCCGAAGTCACTCATGTTTTTATGTAAACGCGAGCCAAACTTATGGTTGTGTGAATCGGTGAACACTGAATTGCATGAAAGTTGTAGGCTGTAGTCTGGAGAGAGCTCTCTTGCTCACTAACACAAGCACACTTCTCTGTCCTCTACATTATCCCGGCACTGATTTACGTTTATCGAAATTTTTACTAGTAGAGGAAAACCGAAATTAACCCGTGTATTTGTTTCTGTTTCGGTTCTGATAACCGGTTATGGTAATAAAAGTTATAGGGTTACGGTTATAAGAAACAACATTTTTTCGGTTATGGTTACGGTTACGGTTTCGGTTAAAAATTTTAAAGTGTTTTTAGCGGTTAAGGGTAACGGTTACGGTTACGGTTTAAGGTTTTTAACCCACATTCATTTCCCTTTAAATTTCCTTTTTAAAATATAATTCATTTTTTTAAAAACCCACCATTTTTATATAAAACAATCTTTTTATATTATTCCATTTTCTATTTTTTTTTCTTTTTTTTTTATTATTCATTTTAATAAATATTTACAAGAAGTTTTTAATTAAGGGCTATTTCTTTTAAAGTTATTTTTTTTTGTTTGGGTGGGAAGGTTTATTTTTCCAAAATTTTTTAATATTGGAAAATAAATTTTTTCAAAGGTTTTCCCCCAAATTCCTTTTTTAAAAAGTTTCAGCGTGGGAATTTTAAGGGTGCTCGCCGGAATGAGTAAGAAGGTGCTTCCTTAGACTGCTACAAAAGGCATTGAGCACACTGTGCTCTTGTAAGCTCGGTCGCCAGTATGTGTGCGAAGGTGTTCTTTCAGATGGCTCTTTCTTTTAAATGTCTTTGAGCAATAGGAACATTCGAAGGGTCGTTCGACAGAATGAGTGAGCAGGTGTCCCTCCAACTCGTTCGACAGAATGAGTGAGCAGGTGTCTCTTCAGATCGAACTTTCTTTTAAATGTCTTTGCGCAATACGAACATTTGAAGAATCGATCGCACAGAATGAGTGCTCGCAGGTGTGCCCTCCAGATCGCGCTCTTTTAAATGACTTTGCTAATGTGAGCATTCGAAGGGGTCGATCACCCGGCATGAGTAAGTAGGTGCGTCCTTAGAATGCTACTTTGGTTAAATGACATTGAGCAATCCGTGCACTTGTAAGCTCGTTCGCCAGGATGTTTGCGAAAGATGGCTTCCCATGGCTCCAGATGGCTTTCTTTAAGAATGTCTTTGAGCAATGGGAACATTTGAAGGGTCGATCGACAGAATGAGTACTCAGGTGTCCCTCCAGATGGTGCTTTCTTTTAAAGATCTTTGAGCAATGGGAACATTCAAAGGGTCGCGCACCCGAATGCGTAAGTAAATGCTTCCTTAGATTGCTTCTTTGGGTAAATTACTTTGAGCAATCTGTACACTTGTACGGTCGTTCGGCAGTGTGCAAGCGAAGATGTTTCGTTAGATTGAATTTTTGTTTAAAGTTTTTTGGACGGTGGCTACACCGATATGGCCGTTCACAGTTATGATTAAGGAGGTGAGCATTTAGATTGCTCTTTATATTAAAGGCCTCGCCAACATGACTGCTCAGGTGAATCTTCAAAGAAACTCTTCGGGTGAAGGTCTTTGAGCAACGGGAACATTTAAAACGGCCTTTTACCTTCTCATCGCTTTCGTAGTTCTCGTCATCTGTTAAAGATTCAAGATCTTCCATACCACTCCATTCGCTTGAGTTGTCGCTTTGGGAGGTCTCCTCTTGCTTGATCTGCTGCTCGTCCCCGCTGGTTACTGCATTGAAGTAGAATGCGGTTTTGTTCGGCTGCATCTGCCCGGCAAAGCACTGAAGACTCTGGTTCAATCGCCGTTTGAAATCAAATGCAGTTTTCGCCAATGCCAAGCACGTGGGGCCACATGGCCCGTGAGTAGATCCTTAGCGAGCTTAACCTCTCGACCAGTCACCGCCTCTATATAAACATCAGGGTTGTCCTACTGGATTCGGTGGTATATTCGGCCAGTCCACATCAGCCCTCGGAATGCCCATGCAGACGCAGCACTGCTCGGGCACAGTAAGCCTCCTTGTTCTGAAAGTCCATTCCACAGCGAAGTTTTTGTCAATTGGAAATGGAATGCTTGCAATGATTAATATTATAATATTATACAATAATTTATTTTTTTTTTTTTAACAGGACAGAAAAAAACAAATTTAATTTATTTTAAGAAATCGCACTTCTAGAAGGAAATAAGGTATAAAATAAAAAATCTCACCAAGAAACCATGGGTCTAAAACAATTCTTGCCCTTGCAAATCGATCTCATATATTAAAGATTTTTGAGGATTTTGCCTTTTTCAACAGGACTGAAAAAAATATATTTTTATTTAACTCTCTTCTACAAAGAAAAAACGTTTAAGAGAAGAAAAATCTATTCCCAATTACCACTTCCGAAGACTTCGTTATTTCTGTACGCTTTGTGCAGAACGAAATCGACTGTCCAGTTATAACTATTTGCTCCTATTTACTATTTGATAAAAATATCGATAATCGCCTATATCGGCAGAATAATATAATATCGGAATAACCCTTGTCGTCCATCCAAAATATCGATATATTGGTATATCGATAAAATATTGAAAACGCTAATAGCACAGAGCGAAAATTTTTTAAATATGTTTTGAACAGTTTTCCTTGTTGGTTTTTAGTGTTTGATTCGGCTAGAACCGGTTTGCATCCCTGCAATTAGACTCAAGAAACTATGGCTAATACTTTCTTCTTTTTTTTTTAGAACGCCTCTGGAGACCTTCTATTCCATTAGCTTTATGTACTACAGCCTGATTGGCACAGCTCTTACAGTTATAATTGGCACAATTATCAGTTGCCTCACCCAACACCCAGATGATGAGTACGATGCAAATTATTGCATCCTCTCTTTTTCCGTGCCTACGAGCGTTTGAGTGACCCAAACCCTATTACATCAAGCATGAAGAGGAATCTGGCTTAAATGGACGCAGTAGCAGTAATTCTTCGGCCACCACAACGATCTGCAAAGAGGAGAAGATCAACCATGCCTACGAGTCCACATCAGATGAGCCGCACATACACAATGAGAAGAGGAAAAACAATCCCATTGCTGTGGTCTTTACAAACGGCGGCGATAGCGAACGTCGCCAGTCCATATGTGATGCGGGAAAAATCCAACTAGACACCGTGCCTGCTGGCGAAACGGGCATCTATCGACAGCTGGGCTCAAAGGCGGAACCTTGAGCTGAACCACAACAACTGAGCTCACCCAAGCTCCGTACTTACCTAGAAGGACCCAGTGAAAATAAATATTATTTAAGTGGCGCTAGTCTAGACCAATTTATAGAGGAGTTAACGGTAATAGTGTGGTGCACCTTCAGGTGCACTTATCAAGTCTACAAAGATGCTGTGATTACGGTCGTACGTGTTGCATATGACAATATTGATGAGCAATATTACAAGATTACCTTCCCTACTAAAGGACAAAGATTTTTATTTATGCTACGATTATATTTATGGTATACTTAGACAAAATTATTGCAAAATCAACTTTTATTTTTCTTGTACAATAAATAAAAGTTAACATCGAACGCAACATACAAATAAATGGTAGCCGCAAATAATTTCAATCTGTGAGAAATCGCTTAGCGCTGCCGCCTTTGCGGTAGCGCCTAACAAAAGACAAACCACAACAACAGCAAACTGTGCATAAACATTTAACAAAAATCTTTAAACAATGAACCGACAATGTTTTTGCGGTGTGTGACATACATGGTCACACGCATGGCAGCGACACATACGCGCTCACACGCAACACCGCCCACATACACACACACAATATGCCTATGGCGTCTGCACTCACAGCCTGCGATCGCCCGTAAAAGCTGTGCTCCAACCAGGACTTCGCATTCCATGCCTGCATTCCTGAGGTTTTGCTGAAGGAATTTCTTCAAGAGTTGTCGAAATTTCGACCGAGACGTACACATATGGACACGACAACGGCGACACAGACGCCAACAAACACATGTGGCCTGCACGTTCACTGAAACGCAAACGCGCCAACTGCAACAGTTACAGCAACAGGATGCTTTCGAACGGCAGCGCGCAGTCCTTTGTGCTACCATTGGTTTACACCTTATCCACAACCGCCCAACGCAGCAATATACTCGATTTCACGATACCAATCGACTCTGCACCTACACGTAACTGATCTGCGTTGGTCAAGCATCCACCAATTTATCAGATCTGACATTGTAGGCAACCGAGCCTGCACGTACATTTCTCGATCGCACGTTGATTAGACATTCACCAGTTCCGCCGATTTCCATTGTACGCAGCCTGCCAGACAATCGTTCCCTAGCAAAGTAGGGCACCCAGCTAAACTTGGCTCTTCATCGCATCGCTTTATCATCGCCGATGTTTATGCCCATACCAGATAGACCACAACCAACCTATTTCAACTTGAGACGCTCTTTTGTTTGGCAATTGTTCCAGCCTGAGTCTACTCACAAGTTCTCGATCTCAACACGAAGTCCACAACGAGTGGCAGCGAAAGTCCACAACAAGTGGTAATCAAAGTCCACAACGCGTGGCAAGCGAAAGTCCACAACGGTATGGCGAAAGTCCACAACGCGTGGCAGACGGGAATCCTTGATGTGAGGCAACCTCAACCTATCGAACGTCTTGTTTATAGACACATTCGGCAGCCCTAACAAGAGATATACAATGACACAACTACACAAATCTGTACTCTGTGCACATGCTCAGTCCTGCGGATACAGTTCGTCAAACTCAACGACAATATAATATGAAAGCTGTATCATCTTTGTATCATCAAACATGTCATTTAAACAGCACATTAATTTAAAGCTAAGTGAGTCCAAAAGAGCACGGAACAGCAATTGGGAAGCCTTAATGAAGCGCGAGTACAAAGTACAAAATGATGCTGCCAAATTCTGGGGATGGGAGTCATACAAAGATGCCGAAAAATTTTAAGGAATCTTTTTAAAACAAATATTTTATCTCCCAAACAATACGCCAACATATGCGATACATTTGGAGACAGGTCTTCCAGAGATTTATTTTTTTTATTTTTGTAAACTAGTGATATCAATCAGAGTTTCTTGCGCAAACTCATATGTCACTAAAAATGCATATTATTGGAAAAAGGGCAAAAATGAGCAAAAAAGATTAATAACACTTTATACCAGGGGCTTTAACAAATAACTTGCCATGTTTAGTTGCATGCGCCTACATGCGCCGCAAAAGTTTTACTCCACAGAGATGTCCCTTCACACACTACAAGCGCATTTCAAATACATGAACAAAATCATGTCTTTGTCAGCAGACAGGTACCCGAATATGGTAGCGTCTGCACTGATGCGTCGTCTTCGCAATGCTTCCAAAAATGGACAGAACTGGCCTCTAAACACGAAGTGAATCTAGACCTAGCCGACCCTAACACCTGGAAAGAGAGTCAATCCTCACTACTGGCTTCAATCTACATAGCACTTATCGACAGATGGACAAGCGTTTAAGTTACGAGCTTGGAGAAAATAATTACTTTAGGGAAGACTATGATATTTTAACCATTTCCTATATTTGCAGAGCCAGAACAGAGGGACTGGCCCTTAACTACTCACCGCACAGACGTGTTGAAAATGAGCTGTGCAACATGAGAGCACGCGAATCTTCACATCTGTGATTCACTTCATAGCAGTCTGTCCAATCTTGAACGAACTGAGGATCCGCTCATGGGGCAAGGCATGTCTCACATTGGAAGAGCTTATAGCAGTCTTAAACGGGCAATCTTGGAGAGTGTTAGCAAAATACCTGTTGGATGCTCACTTGATTCGAGATTTGCTACGAAATGGGGAAACTAAAAATGTCATGAAAAGTTCAATTCACAAGTTGCTGACGCACAGCTTCATTGGGCCAATGTTTATAATGCGACATTAGCCGCAAAAATGCTGTAAATATCCTTTTCGTAATCATGGTTAAAGTTCCACCATCAGCGATTTCAAATATTGTACACATTTTTGGAATGGATGCACTGCCTCCAGAGGAGCCCAAATGAATCAACACTATGCACAGTGGTCGCTCCCATACGACAAAAATCAAAAAACCGAAATCAAAATTTTACACTTTGAAGTAGGTCGATCATATCATAAATAAATAATCTTTTTG
>JAEIFU010004132.1:0-19237 GCA_018904235.1 Lordiphosa stackelbergi | reverse complement strand
TAACATAGATGGAACTTAAGTGGAAATTATAAACTTGCTGAATGATTTTGTTATTGCTAGAAAAAATATTAATATAGCAAAACTTAAATTAGATATGTCAAAATTTGATATATAGAAAAATATGAAAATTTTAATGAAATTAATATAATTACAACAACGGGAGCCTCAACTAAAGTTGTGTTGATCCGAATCGAAAAATTTATTAGCCGATAAAATTAATTAAAATTTTAAAGTTTAAATTAATTAAAACAATAATTTATATATTTTTTTAAATATTTTCAGTATTGTTGCTATTTATATGTATATTATTCATTGATTCAGTCATCGTCGCTGTCTTCATTTATAACTGGATTGGCGTCCACGTTCTTGTAAAGATTACTCAAGATATCGGCGGGTCTGATTATTTTTGATAGATAGCGACCATGCGACAAATAATAGATTACAGCAGCTAAGTGTGAGCAGCATCCGACAGTCCTATTTCCATTGGCACATTCACAGCAATAGCGCCGAATTCCCGAATATCCAACAGACTGCGGAACATACTCAATGTAGCATTTATATATTTTGCTGGATATATGACGCGATCTCAATTTAATTTGAATTAAATTCGTTTTTGCCTTTAGATAGCTTAGATTGATATTCCCAAGCTCATCAATAATTTCAGCCAAGTAAGATACCGCCTGACTTAATTGATATGATCCGGTAAATAATATTTTAAGATCCTTCTCAGTCATTTCCGGAAAATCCATAATATCTGAAGATGAAATTGGCTTAAACGGAACTCTACGTCTTCCCCAGTTACATTTTTCGACTTCCTCTGCAAGAAGGTTTTGAGAGCTCTTTTTCTTGTTCATTTGGCTTATTATCTCCTCACAGATATCTTTGTCAGCATCAAGACGTTTGCCGAACTTATTGTTTAAGAAACTTGCAATCCTGCAGATGGACTTTAATTTGGGTAACATTTTATTATCCATCTGTTGATGAAGAATGTGATACTTCTCCCCCAATATGCCATGAATTGCTTCAACAACCCATCTGACCTTGGTAACATACCGGGAATCATTAGATTCCTGTGAAGTCAGCTGTTTTCGTTTGCCCTTTAGTGCAGGCATAAGTACCTCATATCCTGCAATAAAAATTGAATATGTTTATGTATAACGATATGTAACCTTTTTCGATATACCTATATTTAACTTACCACTAACTTAGTGTACCAGGATCTTCGAGAACTTTTTTTAGTATATGTACTGGCATCATTTAGGTTTGCCGAAAAAGGTCCTAATGTGTAAAGTATATATCCATTTGTAGTTACAATTGTAAATGGCTTACATAGTGGCTTTTTTTTTTGACCTGAATATGACCTTTCGCTGGTACTCGTTGTTTGAACTCTTTTCATGATGGACATAAGTTCCATCAAATATCAAAGCCAGCCTGTCAGTTAGACCAAATAATTTGCTAGCCATTAATCCAGTATGATGTTCAATCAATTCTTCCCTTGTAATTGCATTAAACCCAAAATATTTAGGAAGAACATCCTTTTCAAACGACTTAATTACAAAGTCGACTAGTTCTGATATTTTCTGCTCTCTGTCTAGGCCAAGTATGGATGCAAGCACTTTGTTAGAATTTCCTGTACGGATCTTAAATAGGAATGTAACAATCGCTTGGACTGGATTATGCGTTGAAGATGTGTGAAGGGACTTCAACAAATCTTGCAGCTCTAGAATATTTTCCCAATTCAATCCAGTAAATACTCCAATCTGCTTTGCCGACAGACCACATTCTCCAATTTTATGAAAAGTCACCTTCTCGTTTTGAAGGAACATGACCTTTAACCCCAATGTCACTTAGTTGCGTCTGAGGCGGTCCATTTCATCTTCAACAAACGTTTTTAATAAGGTGCTCCAAACAGCAACGATTTCCGTTTGTATAAATATTTTTTTTTTACTTTAAGCGTAAATTAGCAATAATACTGAAAATATTAAAAAAAATATAAAATTATTTCAATTAATTTTAACCACCTTCCACAACTTTTAAAATTCTGAAAAAATTACAGAAATTGTATCTAGGAACGACAATTGGACATGTAAAAAACGAAAGTGGAACCTCAACTAGAAGTCTTAAATAAATGGTGTTAAAAATTTCGCGGATTTTTGTAGGTCGCGGTTTTCAGTTCAAAAATCTGAAAAACTATCCTGGGGGAGGGTATACATGCCAGCTTTGACCAGAAAAAATTTGGAATTTTTTAATGGATAGATAGCTCGAAAAAGCCTTGTGGTTGAAATGATAAAAATCGCTGTTAAAAATTCAGGGTTGGTACTAGAAGTTTAAAAAAAATCGCTAAATTACATTCGGTTGATGTACTTTAAAACTGCATTTTAATTTTAAAACGACAACAATTGAACAGAAACAAAAATCAATACCATATCATTAAATAGAAACATTTGGGGTGCTGTACGATTTTACATATTTTCAAATTATTCTCTCCTTAATGGATAAGCCACAGTACAGATAAGTGATTTATTTTGATTTTAAATGAAAAGTAATTTATTTCAGTAAATTTTTTCAGAGTCGGTCCATAGAAAATACGTGGAGTTTGATGCTTTATGCCTAATTGAAGTTTAAAAGTTCTTATATAATTCCATTTATTTTAAATTAACCAAGAAGTATCCAATACATGGGAATAACTTAAGATTTGCTTTAAGAACTATGTATAATGCTTTAAATTTGCTCTAGAGCGTGTTATATTGTATTTTACAATGATTTAAAACATACATTCCATTTATTTACAGGTATTCATGCTTTTTGTATACCGAAGATATAGCTTTATTTCATTATTTTATTCTCCAAATTATATATTTTAGTTTTCTCAATGGTTTCCAACATTTACGTCATCTATGGTAGTCACAGTCTTTGCTTTCAAAAAAAAAATATGTAAACAAAGCAAGTCAGTGTTGCCACACTGTTTCAATAACCACGTGCTGCTACCAGTTCCAGGTCTTATAAAAGATGCATGAAATCTATTAAAGAAGCTAAAATTAAGCTTTAATTTTGTAATTTTAAACTTAGATTGAAAAACATTGTTTATTTATAACTGGCCAATCTTTTGTGCTTTGTACACAAATTCAAATTCGATTACAGTTCGATTACGATTGGCATGCCTCAAATATCAACCCTGCGTTGAGTAAACGTCTGGCCGCAGTCGCATGTGGCACTCTCTCGAGAATTTAAGTTTAGATTTTATTTATTATTAAACAATTAAATTATTCTTCAAGTAACTGCACTGCTGCAACAAACACAGAGAGGCACCAACCGCTTTCACCACAATGTAAGTGCCAAGCAAGTGTCAATTAAATGAGAACAAAAAAAAAAAAAGAAAAAAGAGGAAATGAAAGTGGGAAAAATCAATTTGTATTAAATTATGTAAGCTGAGAAAATTCTTTTTGTGTTGTTGCAGATAAAAAATCAACTCTTGAATTTGGATCATGAAAACAACAAATTTGGGATTATATGCTTTTCGTTTGACCTTCGGACAGGTGAGCAAACCCTGAATAAACAGGAAAAAAAATAGTTCTCCAACACAAATACATACAAAAACACACACACACACGCACAACGTGCGTAAATGGATAATCAAACGCAACTAAAACCGGGCGACATGTGTGCTGAATGTCTAAGCTTGGGCCTGGATCACCGTTTGCGCTATTTCTACATAAATCTTGAGGAGCAGCTGCTGAAATGTGAATCCAAAACTTGTCTCTGGCCGCACAACGATGAGGTTTCCGATGAGGAAGAGGAATTCCCCGAAATAACAGGCTCACAGCAGCAGCAACCAGTTGATGATGATGACAATTTTATTCTAAAATTGTTAGAGGAACTGGGCACAGCTGGAAACTTAACTCAAATTGAACAGGAGCAGCAAATGGAACCAAATACACTCTCCTTACCTTCACTTGAAATGCCTAAATCTCCAACGAGCAATAGCCAAAGCCTTCCATCCCTAGAGCATTTACTCAAAACTCCTCCAAAATCCAGCTGCTCTAAAACCGAACCCTTTAAGACGCCACCCAGCAAAGCATCCATTGAGCGACGCCCTAAGCCCAGCCCACCTGCTTCTAATCCCACGCCTCTGCCTACCAACAGCAGCTTAGCCTTAAATGAAACACCCAAATCCCCCACTAACCAGGGGCCCGCCTTTCTAGAGGCCTTAAAACATCATCCAAAACCTCAAGTGCAACGCTCCAAACGCACTTTTAAATCCATATCCGGCGACGGAGTACGTCTTAGATACACTCAATCCGTAATGCAGTTGCTTAAGAATAGAGAAAACACTGCCAAAACCGGGCACCTCAACGAAGAAACAAAGCAATAGAATTTTTAATGATAAATATGCAAAATATAAAATTTTTCAAGGTTTATTTATAAACAAAAAGTTGGCTGCCGCTGATGTTGCTGTTTCTAGTTATTCCCGGCACGCGTCCAGTGCATGCTTTGAGAGCAGTTCCGTGTGGGAGACAGAGAGAGAGAGAGAGAGGCAAAGGAGGTCAAGCCAAGTGCGTCACAGTGGAGTGACTTGATAACAGCTTCAATCAGCACCGTGGAACGCATTCAATGGAAAAACCTTAATGATAATATAATAATGTACGTGTTGGAAACCGAAGATGTTGTTGTGTTGGAATCTTTTTAATCGAAACAAAACTTATGTGTGTGGGAAATCGTTGGGTTTTTCTTAGAAAAAAGCATCTATCGAGCTAGTGAAGCATTTAAAATATAAATATTTCCGGGTTTTAATTGTTCCATTTGTTGCGTAGATGCTTATTCTGCTTCAAATAAGATTTTTTAACGTATTTTTCGCTTAGTTTACCCAGAGAAAGTATCTATTGAGCTGTTGAAGTAATTAAAACATAAATATTTCCGAGATTTAATTACTTCAACTTCTCAAATAGATCCTTATTTTGCTCAAATAGTGTTATTTTAACGGATTTTTATCTCAGTTTACGTAGAAAAAGTTTAAAACATAAATATTTCAAGATTTAGTTCTTCCAACAACTCATACAGAAACCAGAAAGGCGTTGGTTGCTTAAAAACAACAGGACGGTGATCATGGAAGTCGAAATCCGCAAGTGTGTAACAACTCACCTGCCGAAAAAACATTTAAAACATAAATATGTTCCGGACCGTTTTAGTTCTTCCAACAACTCATGTGGGGTAAAAAGTATTTATTATATTCTTTTGTGTAATTTAAAATTATTAAGATAGGTATTATTAATTTAAAATTAAAAGATGCTTCTAGTCTGTTCAAAAATTGTAATTTTAACTTTAGTTTTTAAATACTTATTTTACTCAGTTATTTAACTCTTATTTTTTCTTATTTTAATTAGAAAGAGTGTCTAACGTTCATTCTACTTCGTTCAAGATGACCAGATGGTAGGTAGGCTCTATTTTAACTGAATTTTGCACAGAACAATGAACTGCCGTTTTTTTTTTTTATTTTGACTGATTTTGCATTCTATGTATTTTAATGTTCAACCATTTAAGCTTCACAAATCGGTCAGTTCTGTCCGTTTATAGCAAGGCTTTACTTAAAATCTTTACTAAACGAACGTTTTGAGATCCTATAATCGTTTATCTATAGCCATAGAAACTTAACTTATTTGTAATATTATTTTGTTAGAGAAATCGAATTTTTCATAAAAAATAAGTATTTATTGTTCTGATAGGGTAATTAAAACTTAAATATTTCCGGGTTTTAGTTGCTTCTGCAGTTTGGTAGTTACGTATTCTGCTTCAAATATTGTTTTCTTAAAAGTATTTTACCTCAGTTTACCTAGAAAATGTTTCTAACGAGTTCGAATAATTAAAAATTAAATTTTTCCGTGTTAGGGGTTCCATTAGATGTTTATTCTGCTTCAAATAATGTTATTTCAACGAATTTTTGGCTTAGTTTACTTTAATTCGTGTATTTTCTTTGTTTTGGGCGGTAGGTGGGCTGCTATTCTGACTGGATTTTTGCACAGACCAACAAACAGCGCTTTATTTTTGAATGTACAGTCATGAAAGCTTATCTAATTAGTCAGTTTATAGCAAGATTTTTCTTAATACTCTTACCAAATCTACATTTCCAAAACGTTTAATACAGTCATTTCTCTAGTGGTACATTTGTATGTCTTTTCTAAAACATTTTTGAATACTTTCTTTCTGTTCCACATTTTTGAAACTATGACAAAAATCGCACAACGATTGCAATCCTTTAAAATTCTGCATCAAAAATTTTGAACCGAAAGGTTCGATCCCATTGTAAACACTACGGATTGTTTCGCAAGGCGGTTACACAGCTTATCGAACCTAGAATCACAGTTTCTACTACGGATACTTACGGGGTGCCACAGAATTAACTAGCGATTTGGCTTCTAGCTATTTGCCAAATCGCTCAAATATTTTCGCCATGCCACAGAACTTCGAGCGATTTAATTTTTTAAGCTAGTTCACAAACCCTTTCGAACTTGGCTGCGTTGGGTAGACAGCCCGCAAGTGTAAATTAGATTAAGCCTTTTTATGAGTTTTTTATTAATATTTTGAAATGAAAGCTAATTGTTTAGTTCTTTTTTTAAACAAAACCAACTTAATTTTCTTTAACTGAGTTAAATCTTTTTATTTCCCACACAAAAAATTCAAATTTTCCGCCCACCGAAATAAAAAATGATACCTTACAACTCTAGCTGCTACACGGTTACGCGAGAACGGCGAACGAAAATGTTAGCAAAAGATTTGCTCTAATTAAATCAATGATTCTTGCAAAACAAATGACAATCGACGATTTAGAGAAGAAGCAAATCCGTAAGGAGTTGCTAGAGTGCAGCCTCCTTGGATCCGCATCCGACCTTCTTTTTAAATCAGACGATATACGTAGGCAAGATTATATTGTTAAATCTGATACGATGCTTTTCCCTTTATAATTTTTTTAAATTTTATCAGTTTCGGAAGAATATTAATAGTTAATCTATTTTTTTATTTTTGTATTAACACAAAAATCGCTATTGTATACACTTTAAAAACTAAATTCGATTAATTTCGAAATTCAAATCTTAAAAGGTGGCTCCACTGAAATACTAGCGATTTGGTGCGTACCAGTAAATGACAAACTTAACTAGCGATTTTATTACCGATTTGGTGAAATGCAAAATTAATAAACTTTAATATTAAATGTTTAATTTTTTGATGTAGATTATTCACAAATTGAACACCCTTCAAGAATCTTCAAGGCTTATTTTAATTAAAAAAAAAAAAATTAAGTGTATTTAAGCAAATCGCCGACTCATGAGTGCGCGATTTGCAATTCACTCAAAAAAACAGGCTCTGTGGCAGGGCGAAAATCAAATTCGAGCGAATTTAGAGCGAAAGAGATTTCTGTGTCACCCCTGTTAGTATAAGTTCCATTTCTGGTGTAACTTTCTTTTATATGTGCTATGTTTGTTTCGTTCGTTTGCTCTTGTGAGAAGTCTGCAAGCAATTTGTAGCTTCACGTTCACCCTGGAATTGGGCTACAGGTCCACCTCTAAAAGCTTCCCATAACTTCTAGCCCAGTCCAATTCCAAACGTCATCGTGCTTCCATTTTTCCTTAGTTTTAGTCTTCTTTTGCCTACTTTTACTGACAATCTTCATTTTAGCTTTGTTTCTAATTAGATTGAATAATATTTATCTACTGACACGTGCGAATATGCACTAGCAATTGAGTTTCTTGTAATCTTTCATGTGTCAATATTATTTCTCTACGTTCTTTGCCAATTAAGTTATCTTATCGGGCAGCTGTTTTTCACAACCTTAATCATAATTTTATATTGTTTGTACCAGGTTTAGAGCTTTACTGCTACAACTGAATAAACGCGCTGAAAACAATTTACCTGGAGCGTTGCAAAAAAGCTCTTTGAAAAGAAAACGAAATAGCAACAAGCAGGCACCGCAACCGTTACCTTAAATCAGGGTTGCCCAGAATGTGCTTACGCCCGCGTGAAAACCAATACAAATGCTCAAAACATATCTCAAGCAAGAACCACCACAAGAATTAGAAAGGGAAACCCGATTTTTGTTTGTTCTGTTTATGTCGTTGCGCAGTATATTAGTATTCGATTCGTTTGCAACCAGTTAAATAACAATTTAATTACAACTAGCTCAAATTAGTTTTTTAAATGTGTATTTCTTTGAAAGCTAATGTTTGTTGTTGCCCAACTTATCCAAATTTAGTAAATTTGTTAAATTCTACTTGTATTGCAACTAGGTGTATAGGAGTATTTTTTTTTGATACTAGTTGACAATTTCTCTGCAGGGTTGTTGTTGATTTAGTAGGTTTAGGCGCGCTTGCCCTATCGCGCCATATTTTTCTTTGCGTCAAACAACAACGAATGGGCACCCCTGGCTTAAATGAATTCGCTTGTAATCCCTGATTGAAAACCACTCGGAAATAAGGACTGAACACGGTTTTTTTAACTCTGGTTCGGTTTATGAAATGGGGTTTTGGGAGCTTTTGAGTACAGTGGTTCACTCTTAATTAGTTGTACATTCCATTAAGTCCTGTTTTCGTATTCTAAATCTAGAGCATTATGATTTCTAAATTGATTAGGAGACTCTTTGACCTTTTGCAAATTTGAATTTCCAGAACTCATTTCAACAGAATAGTTTTAAAAATCCTTATAAAAATATCCCAAATATATGAAGTCTTATATTTGGTCTTAGTTCAAAGGGATTTCACAACGAAAATAGTGCTTTGTTTATGAACGGCAACGATATGTCGGATCGCTGAAAGCAATACGTACAGTGCTCCCTACAAACGCTAGATACAGTTGAGGGAAAAATCTCTTGACTAATAATGGTTCAAAATGAAAAAGCAAGACAAAATATTGAGAAAATGTGATACTCACAAAAATCAATTAGCAATTTTTAAGGAAGGAAAGAAGTCTACTGAAAGGTTTTATAAGAAGTCGGTGGGCAATTGAAGTAGATGAACGGGTTCAAACGATAGTTTCATCAAAGTGTTCAGCATAACCCAACAAACAAGGCTATAGGCTTAAAGATACATCAATCTGTCATCGTTCCCAAAAGTCAACAAATCGTATTAAGATCTCAAAAATGATTACTGTATAGAATTATAAACCTTTAATGAAAACGGTTGTAAGTTTGAATTCGTACTGACTCAATCTTTCGAGCGATCTTGCTTTTATTTAACTCATCTCTTAACTAAAAATATGTGTGTAAAGACACATACGTGTATATAAATGACCTGCGTTGGTCACAAGGGCGGTTTTCCACACAATACATGTCAAGTGCTTCCACCGTTTGACCTTTTCAAGTGGTGTCTCAGCAATCCTGATGCTTGTAACTGTAGCTATTAATATTTAATGTTATTACCAACAGAAGCATATTGAAGAGGTTAGACTGTGTCTAGGGCATATGACTTTTAACACTATGTGAAGGCCGTGTAGAATATCTTGTTCAAGTTTGAACATTCTCCGGGGAGCCTTAAATGCGAGAGCCACTCTTACAGTATGTTACAAAGAATGATATGTTAATGAGTAGACTGGTTGTGTCGTGAATATGTTATGGTAAAGCAACGTTAGGATCGTGGTCGAGTCTCATGTTCAAATTTGAACATTCTCCGAGGGCCTAAAATGTTACAAAAAGACACATTTAACACTTTGTGTGGGCCGAGAAAAAAAGAGTTTAAGTTTGAACAATTACTATTAATGACTGAAGGTAAAAGACTTACTTTTTTAAACTCTTCAGTGAACTGTCTTAATCGTTCTCAGTTCGGTTCTACATGCTGGAATTAGAAACTGTAACCAAACGGTTTGGTTTGTTTCTCAAAATTTCGATTAAAAAAATTAATACATACATCAATAAGCAGTCTATCAGGAAAGCTGGATTGTGGTCAAGCAAGCAAACAAGATATTTCTTTTAATGTCTTTTTGGTATTTTTCCTAGACCAACATAAAATTAGTTTATTTATAACCTTGACCCACAGTGCGGTTCTCCATACGTCACAAGCATCAAAGTCTACCGCTTTTTGCGACTTTATTAGTTTAAAAAGCGAAATAGCTTTGCTCTAATTATAATATCACACAATAAATTGCGTCATTGGAAAACGGTCAAAGCACAGGTGGTGTCAATCACTCTGGAATTCTGAATGGGGGCTTATCATCAGCTATTACATTGCCCCTTTTTTTATTAAAAACAGTTCAATGGACGTGGGCATTGCTGCGGTGCAGTTGAACCAATATCAATGGTTGTCAATTGAATTTGTAGCTGCGTAGTAACTGCATCTATTATAGTCATCAGACGGGGCTGGGCAATTGGCCAAGTTTACGGGCGCCGTTTTGTGTGTTGTTTGTTTGGCCTTCTAAAAATATCTAAATGATAATTTTACTCACACTTTTCGTCTTGTCTCTTATCTCTTGCAGGCCCCGCCGCTTTCCGCACAGGCTCATGGATTCACCACAAACTCGTCGGCGCCCAATCGTGTGGTGACCCGCTCGGCCACCATGTTGGCGTTGTTTGGCATTGCCCTGTCTTCGTTCAGCCTGAAGCAGTTGCTGGCCAAGAAGCACAACCAGCCAAATGCTTTGCGCAAGCTCTAAATGAGCTGAAGGAGATGGAGCAATAGCAGCAGCAGCAGGAGCAGCGTTGAGCCGTGTCCTTTGGCCATTTAGTTTCATTCATCAATGTGTATATTTTGTTTAGTTTAAGACACACCAAACTCCACACTCACACACACCCACACACACACATCTTCAACTCTCAGGGACATGGCCAGCCAAAATTGCTTATTATTATAATATTTAGTTTTTGTTTAAATTGAAACTGATCTGGCATATATATGTATGTATATATATATATCCTTGTTCTTACGGCGCCAACTAAAAGGAATAACATTTGTGATAATCGTGTATGGAAGGAGAAACAGATAGAAAAGTGTTTTCGTTTCAACCCTTTTAGGTTTTTATCAGTCCTATATATATATGTATATGTATTTAGTTATGAATTCTAAATTGTTTAAACCAAAAAGAACAAAAAAACAGAAAAAGAAAAAGAAAGAAACGACTAAGTAAGAAGGGATAACAAAAAATATGATGGATAGTCCAATTATGAGCGAGTTGTGTATTCGAATGCAACAGTATCCAACTATAAATCATTTAATTTTAGTTCAAAATATTCAAATAAACACATTATATTCAATTTTAAATGTTTGGTGTATTTGTAATGCCCCTCATGGATTTCAGAAGAAGGGCAAGGATCCTGCTTACTTTTTCCAAAGTATTTGAAAGAATATTGCCTGGTTGAATGTTAACAGAGTCTCGCAGAGAAGACGCTTTGGACGTTACAGCAGTTTCACACAATCTTCAATCACATTTTGAAAGCTGTCGAGAACTCACCGCTGCTCCCTTGTTAGGTCCCTTCTCTCTAATGCTTCGCTGCTTACTGCTAGGACATCTGTTTATACCCAGCCAACATTTTACGAAATTTTTCATCACGTTCGAGTCTTTTTCGAGTACTTTTTCTGATTAAAATAGTCATAATTCCGCTCGTTTTCTGATCATAAATGATACTTTGGTCGGAAGAGAATGGTAGCCTAGCAGCGACTCTTCTTGAAGACTCGAATTTAATCCGGTTTGTGATCAGTTTCGACTCATTTTAGAGTCATATTTCCAATCATTTGTTAGTCTTATTTGTAGTATTTTAACAACTCACATCATAAGCATATGCACGACTCATTTTCGAGTCTTCCTTAGATCGCACCTAAAAATGATCTCTTTCTAAGCAACAAAAGGGCTCGAAGAAGACGCATCAAGGTGATTCTTGTTAAAATGTACCTTTATATTATTTCTCTTTACGTGCAGCCATGGCCGCAGAAGGGCATCTACTCAGGTCCAGCAGTTCTCGAATGGCTTTTGTCTGACATAAGCTGAGTTCTTTAGTGCACATGGTACTTTGTTAAACCGAGATTTAAAAATTTCAAAAGCGGGCATAAGTCGGCTACATCCCTCCGACATATGGGTGGCTGCTATGGGCTTCATTTATTTGGTATAAATACTTTTCCCCTTATTGAAAGTTACCTCCTGCTGCTTTCCTGTCATATCGACTGGTCTCTCTTATGGTCTGTTCTTCCTCGAAGCGGTCGTGGTATGTGATTAAAGACATGATATAGGAGCATCTTAACCAATATGATTCTTTAAGCCGACAGCCCTGGCCAAATGTATCTTATCTAAATGTATCATAATACTATAAAGATAATGGCCTCGCTTAGCAGAACTCGTGATAGTCGATGAAATATGATTCTTTGGCAAGTTTGTTATCTGAGAAATTCTAATTGGCTCATGTTATGTCCAAAGATTAATAAAAATCCAGTAAGGTTACTATCCTAAAATGAATTCTTGGCAGAGCTAAGGTGGAAAGGAATGAAATTTTGGCATTTTCTTGGAAAGCCCGTCTAAATTTAAGGAAATATTATAAAGTAATCCTCAAGGAATCCACCAAACTTCTTTCAATAAAATCTATTGAGATTCGACGAACTAAAATCGGAGAACTTAAAGGCGTTACCCAGGGTACCCTAGTTCCATTGCCACATTCTAGAGGTTATTCTCTGAATGATCTAAATGACTTCATTCGGTGTACTTTCCCATAAGATATAAGATGATCAAGTCACTATCATGGATCAAGTATATGTCACAACATTTCGCTTTTTTCTGCTTAAAGACTAGATTTTCTATCGAATTTCCAAGTGTCAGCAACAGCTGCAGTGCCATATGGCGTTTTAGCTGGGAGTTTTAATAGCGTTTTAGTGGGAGTTCCCAAGGAAAAGAGGAGAAAAGGTGATTCTCTGACACACATTGTTGCATGACTTTGGCAAGCATTCGGTGTGATTTGCCGAGTGGTCACTGCAGCAGTGATGCCAACTGTTAAAGCCCAAATCTTGCTAAATCGACTGTTAAATATAGCTAAAAATGGCAAAGTATTAGATAAACTAGCTATAAAAGATAGCTAATAAAAGGTATGTTTAAATATTGGTTTATTTTCACAGGAAGGATTGGTCAAGTGACCTACAGGGCTTATTGCACAATGTTGTGCTACAAACAGACACAAAGAGCCTCCTACTGGGACGTTCTCTGTTGTTGCAGTAAAACTAAGAATTGGTCTTTAAACTCTTAATTGTTCCTCCAGACAAAGTGTTTAATTTTGTGCCAATTAATGCTTAGTATACACCTCAACTAAGCAACTGCCAAAACCAAAAATCCCATATAACAATAACTCGCAAAACTTCTGACACTAAAGCTCTTTGTTTTGCGAGTTAGTTTTATATGGAGTTTTTTGTTTTGGCAGTTGCTTTGTTGGGGTGTATACTAAGCTTCATCCGGTGGTCTTTTTCAAGATATGTGTTATTCAGCTTTTTGCCTTTATTTTCTACTTTTTTATTGTTAAAATGTTTTATCCAAATGTCTGTATTTCCCCCCTCTTTTAAAAAATTGTTATTATTTTTTATTTTAGTAAAAATTAAATTCTGAAATAAATCTAATTCCCACATTTTGTTCCACTGTATTAAAACGAATAAAATGCGTCACAAAATGAATAGTTTCACATTCAAAGTAAAATTATAAAATCTATTTTATATTAGTTAAATAAGTTATGATTACATTATTTGCTCGTGTTAATATTATGTTTAGGGTTTTCACTTTGACTTCGTTATCAATCTGTTTAAGAATTAAATCTACAACAACAATGATTATAATCTGACATCACCAGCCCAGACCCAGGTCATGAGATTAACGCTGACCTGCGGCTGGAACAGAAAGCCTACTTTTAAAATCTCATACAATTCTGGGAATTTTGTGGAGGATTCTGACCACAAGTTAAGAATGTTTTCATGGTTTCGAACAAGTTTAGGTGCGAGAAAAGTCTTAATGGAATCCAGTAGCTTATTTGTTGACACAATTGATGTGATTTTATCATCAAGTTTCTTTTCCTGCAATATCATATATGCCTCAACTTCATCGGCGCTTTAAGATAAACTAGTATTAAGACTGCATTCATCATAAAGCAATGATTGATCAGCAACCGACTTAGTACTTAGCGTTATAATCTAGGGTCCAAAAATATGTCACATATTCAGTCGAACTTCCATATAGCGAATTTCAAGGGGACAAAAAAAAGTTTGTTATAAAGAAAATTCATAATATAAAGAAAGAAATACTTAATACGAAACTGCAGTGTTCAGAAACGAATTCGTTATAAAGAGAACTTCGTTGTACGGAAGTTCGTAATAGAGAAGTTCGACTGTACAAGCATTGTTTTTGAAAAATGGATTTCTCTCGCTTTTCTATTTCCTGAACAAACAATTTCGCTAGAGGACGAATTGTTGTGATATTTTCAATTTGCAGTGTATCCAAATGGAATAAAAATTACCAAAACTAGATTTTCGGGTTGAAGTTTAGTTGTGGCCACCTCAGCTGGTGTTAATATGCGTACAATTCTGCGAACCGAGTCCCATACTTTCTGGTGCAGAATAAAATCGTTATCTGGAGCCGCAAAATTGGAGCAGATGATGAAGAAAAAAAACCGAAACTGTACCGGTACCAACGTTTCGGTTTCGTTCCGGTGCTATCGGTTCCAATAATAACGGTAAACGGTTTTCGGTTTCGGTACGTGACTTGAAACGGTTTATTTCGGTTAACGGTTCCGGCTCTGGTTTCAAGGTAGATTTCTTGACACACTACTTCTGTAGATGAAGGGTTTCTATTCCCTGTGCATCGATTGATTCAGCAAGCCCAAGCTAGTGACTCCAGCGACATTTGCACAAATATCAAATTTGTGGTCAACGGATTAATATTCAACTAATAGGGCTATAATTCTGCAGCAACGCCATCCAAATGGAGAGGAAAGAGATTTGTATTTGTGTTGGTTGGCAAGAGAGACTATAACCGATTTACTTGCTTTCCACAATCATAAGTTTGGCCTGCGTCTGTGTGAAAAATACGAGTGACTTGGCCCTGCGGGCCTTTGGAGAATCAGCTTCGGGTGACCGAAAAGCTCATTTGCGTCTCGTTTGAAAAGATCAATTACACAGAAAAAAAGATCAATTAAGATCCCTTTGAGAATTTATAATTTGAATATATCCTTTTTTTTGATATTATAGTGTCCATTTTTACATCCCTTAGACGATTTTCAGCTCCATTAAATGAAAATCTAACATCCTTTCCTGTTGAAATTGTTTTTACGATATTAAAACTATCCAGTCCAAATGGATAACAAAAACATCCAACGGATTATTAACAAATACCCTTGTATCTGAAAATGTTCGACCTACATCGCGTCAGTGCTTCCGATTCCCTTAAAAGACACCTTATTCGGTCTGTTTTTCTCCAAATATAGATTAAACTGACGGTCCCTGGAATTCTTGACCCTGGGGAAACGGTATGTTATGAAACTGTTTGACTACTTTCTATGAGCAGTAAGTGTCTACTGTAAGCATTATACATAGAAAACCATATCTCGAAAGAGAACATGTTTCTGCCCATAACTAAAGCTTTTTCAGCTCAAAAAAAAATTCAAATAAAACGGCTTACTAAAACTGACAGTTGCCAGAGTGCCCGTATAGCAAATATTTCCCTTTCGCAATTAGGTCCCACTAAATCAAACAACAGCCATACGGGCACACTGGCAATATTTTTTTTATGAACAACAACAACAAATGGGAATGGGTGACGTGCCCGTGCCAACCAAGAGAATTATTAAAGATTTAGCCGCAACAACAACGAGCAGGACCACTCAACTCGCTGGCCGGCTCAACATTTAATCAAGTTGGCCAACGCCATAGCAAACAGTGAAGAAATCCCACAGAGAAATGGGTATTAACGTCAGCAGGAATGCTGACTTGACGTCCAATGAGTGGCTACAGCGATTTGTGGGACGATTGCACATAGCCCACGATGATGAGGCCTACTGGAATGGATTGCTTAACTATAATATAGCCATGCCAGAGAACAGGTGAGATTGAGATGGAGGAGTAATGTCTACGTCAGCAGAATCAAATGATTTTTGGAAATTTTCAATTTTTAGTCAGGACCAGTTGAATCTGGACTCAAGACTGGAGTCGCTGTGTCAGTCCTTTATAGGACAAAATCTAAAGACAGGCAATTTTGGTTCACTGGTGACGGTGTTTCTGGAAAAGACCAGCGAACTGTTGTCGCTGTCCGATCAGGAGAGCAACATGCATGTGTGGCAGACCTTCAATGCTTTGTTTATTATACGTACTTTGGTTAAGTATATCAATGAGACTGGCTCGGAGTTTCAGCTGTTGCAGCATTTTGAGGCCATGCCCAGTGCGGAGATGCTGAAAGCGACGGGAGAGAGTGCCAGCATAGCCATGGAGGCCACCGAACAAATGACAGCAGCAGCAGTACCGCCGCCTGTGATTGTGGATGGAGCCAAGTTTGAGACATTTATTGATGCCTTGGTCAATCTGATAGTGGTTATACCTGTCAAGGAGTTTACCTATCATTTGCATTTGGAGGCGGTTAATATGCTGATAACGCTAATGTCAGTGCATCTGTTTACCCAACAGCCCACAGAGAAATCCATAGTGTTTCGCACGGTGTTCAAGTGTCAGCATGCCAATGTATTGATGTCGGCTCTGCTGCACTTTGTCTCACGCATGGTGGAGGTGCCACACACCATGTTTGGCTCCAGTTCGGCGGGATCATTTGTGTTTGGCATAGCCGAATCCTTGCTGTCCATATTTACCTTCCGCAAGCAGCAGGATGTTTTAAAATCCAGCCAAGCGGTGGGCGGTGAACTGTCCCAGCAATTTCGTACACACTATCCGCTGGCTAATCAAAGTCTATTGCTGATGCTGATACTAACCAATCATTGTACCGCCCAGGAGAATGCCTATCGCACGAGTTTGTTTGGCTGTGCCGATTCCAAGGAATCACCCAAGCAGGGCAGTGGTGGTGTGTCCTTTCAAATCGATTTCTCTGCTGTTTATGAGACTTTGTGTCGCATAGTGACCATAGATCAGGCCACTTTGCTGTTGTATTTGCTACTGCATCGAAATGAACGATTTTATAGATTTGTGATGCAGCAACCGGATTTGGAACAGCTGGTTATACCCATTTTACAGACTTTGTACAATGCCCCAGATAGCAATTCACATCATATTTACATGTCACTGATTGTGTTGCTTATACTCAGCGAGGATGAGGGATTTAACAAGAATGTGCACACCATAGTAAGTGTATTTGACTTTCCCAAAGAAGATTAATTAACTTTTCCTTTCATCTTGTAGATGCTTAAAAACATCCATTGGTATACAGAGCGTACCATTTCGGAAATATCCTTGGGGGGCATACTTATTCTGATTGTCATCCGCACCATACAGTACAATATGCTTAAGATGAGGGATAAATATTTGCATACCAATTGCCTGGCTGCTTTGGCCAATATGTCGGGACACTTTCGTTCGCTGCATCCGTATGTGGCACAACGTTTGGTCTCTCTATTTGAAACGTTGGCACGTAAACACACACGTCTGGATGCCCAGCTGAAGGAGCCAGCGGATAGTTCATGTTTTGTTAATGTTTCCACCACACCCGAGGATATGATGCAGGATTTGGGTGTGTTGGAGGAAGTCTTGCGCATGGTTTTAGAAATTTTAAACTCCTGCCTAACAAATCAATTGGTTTACTGTCCAAATTTGGTATACACTTTGCTATACAAGCGTAGCGTATTCGAGGGCTTCCGCAGTCATCATGCCTTTCAGGATGTCATACAAAACATAGATATGGTAAGGGCTTTCTCTTAAGCTAAATCAAAAGCATACCCACTTATTCCACTTTCTTACAGGTGGTGGGTTTTTTCTCCTCCCGCTTGCAGCGTGTGCAGGAACAGCGTGGTGAACTGGGTGTGAATGAGGTGCTCGAAGTTATATCAAAAGGTGCCAGCCAATGGTCCAGCGATCGTCTGAGGGTAAGTTTTTAAAATAAAATCGATTTCCCTTCCCTTAATATATAATTTATTTTTTCCCTTTAGAAATTCCCCGATCTTAAGTTTAAGTACGTGGAGGAGGATGCACCGGAGGAGTTCTTTATACCATATGTCTGGACTTTGGTCTGCAAATATGGCTGTGTGCATTTTAGTTCCGAGAGTATCAAAAGCGTTACCACAGACATAGCCTGCTAATATTTATCTGTTGT
Source organism: Lordiphosa stackelbergi (assembly GCA_018904235.1). Taxonomy (NCBI): domain Eukaryota; kingdom Metazoa; phylum Arthropoda; class Insecta; order Diptera; family Drosophilidae; genus Lordiphosa; species Lordiphosa stackelbergi. Next base: position 1,000 of record JAEIFU010004132.1, on the reverse strand, counting down.
CCTCCATTCTTCTTAGACACCCTGTTCTATCTATGTGTTATATCAGTATATATCTGGCATCCATTCGCACCCTTCTCTCCAAAGCTAATTTAGAGCCAGCAATGCTAACAAAAATATTATGCAATACACAAAGTTAAGCTCCAAAAACGCCTATCAATCGATTGACACTAATTAAATAATAAACCAACAGAAAGTAAAGAAATCGCATATATGTATAGATATTTAAGAGAAGTGGAATATATATATTTACATTGTATATGTTAGTCTATGATAATTATTATATTATTATAAAAATCCATAAATTAAATATGAACTAAAGTTGAATGAGTAACAAATTGAAGACTTCTTAGTTGCTTTTTATCTGTTTATTGTCAGTCAGGTGACAAAGTAGTCTTGTCTTATCTTTAATTAGTTATTTGCTATGCTATCCAAAAAAATTTGTGCTACATTACTTCACAGTATGAGTTACTAGGCCGCATATTGGCAGCCCAAACTGTTGTCAAGGATGGAGAATAAATAGGCAAGTATGAGAGAATGTTAATAAAAAGTCTAGGCAAGAAGGCAGTTGTTGTAATATGAAAACATTATGCATGTTCGTGTACAAAACTAACGTTGCGGCAGCAAAAAATGGAATACAAAATGACAATGTCAAAGTATATAGGGATATCAGATAAGTGCTATATTAAGCGGAGTGTGTTGGCACGCAGGGTAAGGAATTGTGTGTGCCCCGAGCTCCAACCCACAATCCGTTATCATTAAAATTACGGGCGAGAACGAAATGTTGGCGGATCAAAAAAAAACCCCAAACGGAGGTCGTGCCAGGAGAGCATGAAAGCAAGAGAACCAATTTCATATTATGCGAGATAATGTCACACATAACACCAGATTTGGCTTGAACTCATAACAGCGTGGTTACCACTGCAATAAGTTCAAAGCTCACACACTTAAAGCCATTCACATTCAAGTTTTCCTGTATTTTTAGAGCTCAATCCAAGCTCAA
>JAEIFU010004131.1:0-19244 GCA_018904235.1 Lordiphosa stackelbergi | reverse complement strand
TTTTATACCCTTGAGAGGGTATATAAAAATTGTCGGGATGTTTGTAACGCACAGAAGGAAGCATCTCCGACCACATAAAGTATATATATTCTTGATCAGCATGACCAGCTGAGTTGATATAGCCATGTCCGTCTGTCCGTCTGTCCGTCGCCGTCTGTCTGTCCGTCGGTTTCTATGCTATCTCCTCCGTCAGTTTTAAAGCTATCTCAACCAAACTTTGCACGAAGTCTTTTTATGGGGCATAAATACGCTGCACATTTGTCGGAACCGGCCATGGGGGGATCGGAATGACTATAGCATATAGCTGCCATAGGAACGATCGGTTGAAAAAGTAGTTTTAGTGAGAAAAAACTTTTTTGTTTTCAATGCTATCGCTCCCAACCCTCGTATTTATGAGTTTTTGTGCTTTCACATAATTTCAGCAAGTTTTATAAATCGGGCAACTATATAGTATAGCTGCCATACAAAAGATAGGTAAAAAAGTTTTAGTAAGAAAAAACTTTTTTGTTTTCAATGCTATCGCTCCCAAACTCGTTACTGATCAATATGATATGCTAACACATAATTTTGTCAAGTCTGATCCAAATCGGATGACTATAGCATATAGCTGCCATAGGAATGATCGGTCGAAAATAGTTTTAGTGAGAAAAACTTTTTTGTTTTCAATGGTAGCGTATTTTACGTTCCAGTTATAAATATTATCTGTCTCAACACAATTTTAAGAGAGTTTGATCAAATCGGATGAATATATCGTATAGGTTCTTAAAAACTGGCAGAAAATATATCATGCTCCAGGTATATAAACTTCGGTCGAGCCGAAGTTAGCTTTCTGGGCTCGGGTTATTTTTTTATATACCCCGTTACTCGTAGAGTAAAAAGGGCATACTAAAGTCGTGCAAATGTATGTAACAGGCAGAAGGAATCACTTCCGACCCTATAAAGTATATATATTCTTGATCAGCATCAACAGCCGAGTCGATCTAGCCTTGTCCGTCTGTCCGTCCGTCCGTCCGTCCGTCCGTCCGTCTGTAAGAACACCTAGATCTCAGAGATGGTAAGAGATAGAGGTTTGACATGTATGGGACAAATGCTTCTTTTATCTGCACGCAGATCAAGTTTGTTTTCACAACTTGGCCACGCCCCTCCCGCCCCCGCAATTTGGAAAAAACGTTATATCTCCTACAGTTTTAAAGATAGATATTTGTACCTTCTAGAGATAGTTAGTAATTAGCAAAATGAATTGATTTGCTGAAGAAATGATATAGATCGGATGAGCGGTTCTCGGGTTTAGAATGCTTTTGCATAATTCTTCTTTGGTCATCATTCTTAGTACCGTTATCACACATTTGAGTGGCGAGATTTGATTTTCTTAGGAAATAAGTTTATGTGCAAAAACCAATTAGTGTGCATTTAATGGTCGGCGTGCAACAAATTGGATGTGTTTTGATAAAAAATGAAAAGTTGAGAGTAAATTAAGTAGTTGTTGCAGAAACACAAAAAAATTTTTTTTAAATTTTCCTAAGAATGCCGCGTGGAACACATTTATCAGCTGAGGAACGCGGACGAATCCAAGGATTGAACGAAGGTGGGGCTACCATCACTGAAATAGCTTCCAGAGTGTCTCGACACAGAAATACGATAGCTAATTTCTTAAAAAATCCAAGCTCCTATGGTCAGATTAAACGCAGTGGCAGACCGAGCCACATCGACGATAGGTGCAAGCGTGAGATTAAGCGCCTGGCTGTAAACAATCAAATGTCTTGTACAGGCATTAAACGTCATTTAGAGCTCAATGTCGGTAGAAGACGGATCCATCAAATTTTAACTGAAAATTGTAACCTTAAACATAGTTCCCGGGTGGCTGTACCGATGCTATTGCCACGCCATCTTAAGGCTCGTTTGGCGTTTGCTGACAGGTACAAATTTTGGACCGAAGAATTCCGAAACGTTATTTTTCGGATGAAAAAAAGGTTAATCTTGATGGTCCTGATGGCTGTCATAAGTATTGGCGTGACTTAAGAAAACCAAGAGAAACTCGCCATAAGAGGAATCACGGCGGTGGATCACTGATGATTTGGGCCTGTTTCGGATATGCAGGAAAGTCTCGGCTATGTTTTATTCCAATAAGAACAAACTCAGAAATCTATATTCAATTGCTGGAGAGTGAATTAATAGATTTTGCAGACGATCTTTACGAAGATAGATGGATTTTTCAACAGGACAACGCTCCAATCCACAATCAAAAGCCACAAAGGCTTATTTTTCTTCAAGAAAAATACCTGTACTGGAGTGGCCGGCTATCAGTCCTGACTTGAACCCAATTGAGGACCTCTGGTGTATCCTCTCAGCCAGGATTTATAAAGGTGGGAGGCAGTTCGACTCAATTAAGCATTTTAAGTACGCTTTGCTTGCAGAATGGGAGTTAATAAGCAATAAAACTCTCCAAAATCTGGCAGATTCCATGCCAAACCGCCTTGCAAAAGTCTTAGAGGCAAAAGGAAAGCACATTAACTATTAAAGTTGATCAAAAGTTTGAACTTAATACAAAATTTTAAGAATTATATAAAATGCACATATACTTATTTCCTAAGAATGAAATACATTTGTTAAATAATAATTTTTTGTTAATAAATATTGAAGTACTGTAAGGCAGTTCTTAGTTACTGGCTCTAGAGCTATAAGTAAAAAATATACTTGGCTTGAATCGTTTGGTTTAAAACAAGTTTTTTCCAAAAATGTTAATGCACATATACTTATTGCACTGAGGTAGATGATGCAACTACTGTGACCATTAAAATATTCTGTGTGTGTAAATTAAGAATATGCTAAAAAAGTTTTTTTTTTACACGTTACCGCACGTAGTTCCCTTCATTTGAAAGCAGAACAAAAAATTTCTCAAGTCCTATGCAAAAAGTATCAAGTAGAATATCAGCACTGTGCTTAAGTCTACTTCCGCGAAAGTTTTGTTATTTGGGCACAAAATCTGGTACAAAACAGATTTTAAGTTGCAACATTTTGACAAAGGTCAAATTTGCGAGTATTGCTGTATGTGGCCGAAAAAATATCTTAGCACAAAAAGTTCTTAAATATCAAAATGCGCTTGTAGAGCGAATGTGTTATATTCAAAAATTCAATTTTCTTGTATTTTTAATTAGAAATTATGTTCTAACTAGTCTCGCAATTTGATTACCTGACTTAATTGCTTAATGATCAGGCAGTGCTGCACCCTCTAGCTGGATATCTCCCTCTCTCACTTAATGTTTCTGGCCCCAAGATGTGCCGTTCGCCTACAAATGAAATTAAACACAATTTTTCATGCTCTACTAAAAGTTATGCACACTTAACGTTTGTGTCATCTCGTCTCTGTCGTAGTGGGTGCGACAAACAAGCCCGATGTATAAAAAGAAGAAGAATCACGATTTGAGTCTCCAAGAGGAGGTAACTGCTAGCTGCTGTTGTGCTTGGTTGCTCATTTATGACCATATAGCACATAAACAGAATGTATCTCAAAGAAACACACGATGCATCAATTGCAACTTGAAGAAGAATGCAACTTTGTATGTGTTTCCCCATTTGCTTTAGGGAATTGCAGTTCATTGTGTAGTACCTGGGAAATGCCAGTGATTTGTATTTAAGAAAAGGTACCCCAAGGGTCGTTTTGGTCATGCTTGGATTGTAGCTAATTAACGTTAAGTTAGTTAAAACAAAAAGAGTTAATGCAGTCCCCATACTGGAGTTGTGTAATTTGGGCCTGGGAATATCTTAAAAGTTTCAGGGGTTATGCCCTAGGAAATCAAAACAAATAACACAATTATTTTGTTTGTATCTTATTATCGGTATTTCAGGTCTGTTAAAGTTTTCGCTTTTAACAAGATTTGGCAATAAACAGTTTGCCATTCCTTAGCACAATTTTACTCTAAACCTTTTATTGTATGTTAACTCTGTCTATTGCCTTGAAAGTAGCCAAGGCTAAATATGTAAGCCAAACGTTTTTGCGCCTCATTTACCCAAATTTGATGTCTTCATTTAGTATCTCTCACGTTAAGAACGCCGTTTCTCCATTTCATTGAATTGGTAATAAAATTAATTAACTTATCACTTGGTTTGTTTACATACGCAACAAATGTACACTTGACTTTTGGTACTAACTGGAAGGTTCCTCCTTTTCCTCCCACTACTTTTATTCGTCCACCCCCCGACCAAACGAGAATCAATAAACAGACAAACCCATAAGCTGAGGCGTGGTCAGGCTAGGTTTTTATTTCTTGGTTTTGGCGGAAGATTAATGATGATCCATAAAAGTGCCGAAACCGCAACCGAAACCGACACCCACCCGTCGACTTTAACACCAACACTGGCCAATTGCAATTTTAATCTTCCTGCATAGTCAGAGTCATAAACTAAAATGCCAGACCCAAGACAGTCCCACTTGCTATCTGCTATCTGAATTGAGAATTTTGTTTCTCTACCTTCGACCACGCCAAAGTCATTTCCTTTGCCAACGCAACCCAAGATGATCATCATCATACTCGTACAATACATATATGTGTAGTGTATAGTTGTTGTTGTTGTTGTGGTTATTTAGCTTTTCAATTGCACTTGAAGTGCTTCGGTTTGCCTTCAAACACACCTTCCAGCAATAATAAAAGCCGGATGTCCAATTGAATGGTGTGCAGAATAAAATAAAGTTCGTTTTGCTAAAGTTAATATTTTTATGGTCTGGAGGAGGAAAGTGTGTAAGCTTTTAAATTTACTTCCGTTGAACTACATAAACTTGAAATAGGACGTCAATTTAGGGAAAGAGCAACTCTGAATTGTCCCCAGCTTAGACTTTAATGTGGAATTAATTAAAATTGATTGTCCTATCAAGTTTTGTGTTTAAAACTGCATAAAATAGGAAACGCGCTGTAGTGACTGCACTGAAATTAATTCAATCCAAAAGCAGGATTAAGTAGAAACGGTTTTAAAATTTCAAAAATTCAATTTAAGATATTTTAACTTTTGATGGCCTCGCTGAGGCTTTAAAAAGGTAATTATCTATGTAGGCAAATAACTTTGGAAAAAGCTAAAAGTATTAATCGCATTAGTTTTAAGCAATCCACAGAAAAGGCTAACTACACTAATATGTTAAGAAAACGAAAATAATTGCATATTTCAAGTATTTACTTTAAAACAAAAAAAATCTTAAAGTTCTACCGAAATATGAAGTCAAATCGCTGGATTCAAAGTCCAGAGTGCTAACTATTACACAATAGAACATTTAACTTAGCACGGTTTATTTAATTTATGTGTAAGACATTTTTGTAAAGGGTCTTTGCCTACATTAATAGTTCAAACATAAATTAAGGGAAAATTTGAAATTTTAAAGCCTAACCGGGGCCATCAAAACTTAAAATATCTAATTTTCGTAAAAATCCTCTATAAAATAAACTGGGCAGTAACGAGTGTTTTCAGAGATAGAGAAGCAGTCTAAACTGATAGTGTTAACGGTAAACGAGGCGAAGTACCTATAGTATTATCCACGCGCGGAGAGTTCACGCATATTGGACAATCTGTTGCAATGGGATTAAACAACTTCAAGGTTGTCAGGGATTTTGTCTACCTAGGAACAATAATAACCAGCTATAACAACATTACTCAGGAAATCCGAAGAAGAATTACCCCTGCAAACCGATGCTTCTTCGGCAGTGATTTTCAACGAGAGCGGTGCCAAAATGAGAGGGTATTGGTGTATCGAAGGCAAATAAAATGTTAAATCTTATACATAGAAGAACAATATGCTGCTTCGATAACTTTTCACTCAGATATTAGTCAGCTGTTCGCGGTTGGCAGCTTCATAGCCCTTCCTAACCGCGCAACCTGGCCCGTTATTTACCTAAACCCACGACGCAATAGATATTACAACAAACACGCGCTGCATCTCAGCGATCGAAAGCAAATGACAAAAATAAGAATGTTGTTGTACCCTTTCCGTTAATTGCTGCCCACCGTTGATTTTGAGTATTTTGTTCGCACAATGAAGTATCTCTTTGTCACAATGGAGTTAAAATCACTCAAAAAAGAGAGGCGTTTTAAATTGTACAGAAGCAATCTTCTTAAATCGTCTTCTTTGTTAAATCTTCTTTGTTAAAGGCTACATACTAGTCGAGATATTTTCAATCTTTTAAATCTTGGAGTAAGCCCGGCATGAGCTTGAAAATTCAATCTCGACTTCCAGAATATTCTACACAATTCAATCTTATAAGGATTGACCCATGCCTTTCGAACTTGAATCATTCCAAATGTGCTTACTTCAATCCCTTTTGAAATCACATGTCCATAAATTGTAAAGCGAGAGCGAAGAAATGTAAGGTGTTGGTGGTGTGCGATGAAATGCCATTCCATTAATGTTCACTGCGCGCATGGTCGTGGGTTCGAATCCCAGTTGAGCACAACAATTTGTATATTTTTATACCCGTTACTCGTAGAGTAAAAAGGGTATACTAAAGTCGTGCAAATGTATGTAACAGACAGAAGGAATCATTTCCGACCATATAAAGTATATATATTCTTGATCAGCATCAACAGCCGAGTCGATTTAGCCTTGTCCGTCTGTCCGTCCGTCCGTCCGTCCGTCCGTCCGTCCGTCCGTCCGTGTCTGTATGAACACCTAGATCTCAGAGATGGTAAGAGATAGAGGTTTGACATGTACGGGACAAATGTTTTTTATCTGCATGCAGATCAAGTTTGTTTCCAATTTTGGCCACGCCCCCCCCGCCCCCGCAATTTGGAAAAAAAGTTATATCTCCTACAGTTTTAAAGATAGACGATTCGTACCTTCTAGAGATAGTTAGTAATTAGCAAAATGAATCGATTTGCCAAAAGAATGATAAAGATCGGATGAACGGTTCCCAAGTTATAAGCAAAAAAAGTGAACCAAGCCCTCCCCGCTACCACCCTAAAAAATGTTGCATACTTTTTGGGTGGACACACTTAGGAACGCGGGAACACTGTTAAACATGTTTTTTCATGAGTAACGGGTATATTAAAAGTCGGTTAGAGCCGACTTTAACCTACGCTCTTGTTTTTTTTTTCAGAAGTCTTAAATAATCCAAGTTTAAAGTTGATAAGAAAGAATGTCCTATGGCATGTTTCCTGACGAAGGAAAGGAAGAAGAGTTGTCTTCTTTCCACAAATTAAAAAGTCAAACATGCCAAAAATGATAAGTTTACAGGTTTGGCATTAAATAATTTTTTTTCTAAAATTTTTTTCTGATTCAATCTCTTAAAGGAGCACCCCGGGATAATTGTAATCTTTCTTGGGATCAAAAAAGGCGGATTAACTCAATCCTTTTTCTGATCGGCTCAATCATATCCGGGACTACGTTGTTCTCATTACCGCTTGGGATTGATTTGATCCCGTATGGATTGATTTTTTTTTGAGCGTAGGAACCGACTGAAGGCATCGTTACCCACTTCGCTTCTGCTTCAGCATGTGGTTGGCTCGCGAAATGCTTCTGCCTCTGGGATAGAGGCGGCCATCCACAGCTCATATGAGCCGAAATCAGTCGTGTTTTTTTTGTAATCGCGAGCCGAACTTATGTTTGTGTGAATCGTTGAACAAGAGAGCTCTCTTCAGACTACAGCAGTTTTACTTGCAATGCAGTGTTCACCGATTCACACAAAACATAACTTCGTATGAGCTTTGGATGACCGCCTCTGCTCTGGGGGGAGACTACGGGCTCAGTATGGAGTTCAAAAGCAGAGGCTTCTCTCGAATAACGAAAATAGTGCCATACATGTCGTTTATCAACCCAGTCCTGTAATAGAGCGCAGAAGCATGGACATAAACAGCAGCGTATAAAGCTGCAATCGGCTTCTTAGTGAGAAAAATGCTTTGAAGGGTTTATGACCCCTTAAAAGTGGGCGATGAAATTCGCATCCGAATGAATGACGAACTGTATGAGATCTCTGGGGACACCACTCTAGTCAAGCTCATAAAACAACACCGGCTGCTCTGAATAGTACCTGTTACCCGTATGGATGAACAAACTCCAGTAAAAAATGTGTACAGTGGGAAAAAAGGCAGAAAGGGACGACCGAATCTAAGAAGAGCACTGGCTCTAGACATTTTTAAGTTTGGTGGGGACAACTGGTGCCAGCTTGCACAAAACAGAATCGACTGGTTTGCATTAATAACAGCGGCCAAGACCGTTAAGCGGTTTCGATATGAGTATCGGGCCAAAGAATCAGATAAAAATCTGCTTACATGTTTGTACACCGAGCCGCGCTCCCTTTTTTCCATGCTGTAGCTAGATTTGGTTACCATTTACAATATTTTGTTTACTTAAGCTTGTCTGGGATTTGAAATCAGGACCTCGAAGACTGAACACCCGACGACGGCGTCTTAGCTCACACGACTATCAAGCAAGCGCGAGAGATAGCGACCAAATCATAGTTAAGAGATCACTTGGTGGTTAAGTACGACGTTCAGATATTCCGGTTGACTCCTACTTAAAATTGTAGTCCTACTGTCGGGATCAGTTTTCAGAGTAGATGCAATGTAAGTTACTAGTAGAGCCAGAAGATAGCTTAACGCTTTCAGCCCGTATTTAAGAGGGTGGACTTAAAATATATTTCAGGTGATAATTTTTGTAGTATTGCCACAAGGGTTATATGATATTAATTTCAAAGACCTACTTGTACTAGATCATCCTTATGGAAAGGATTCCAAAAAACTTATAATCGGGGGTGCCACAGAAACCTCTTCCAACCAAATTCCAACCGTATTCCAATTCTTAGGTGCCACAGAAATTTCTTTTGGTTGGCTTCAAACCTCTAATGTTTTGATAGGATATTTGGCAAAGCTCTTTTTTTCGAAGTGGCGCCCTCTACATGACAGCTAGCGGATTAAGGGATGGAAGCTAATACCTTATGTTTGGCGCCAACAAATTTTTAAATTTTGCATTATATTAGTGGAGAATGCGACTTAAATTATTATTTAAAAATGCATCATAAAACATATTACACAATCAAAAAATTTCAGTTAATCATTAAATTAACCCACATCTAAAATAAGGGACATTTTTGGCGAGAGAATCAGCCCTGTTTTTAGAGATGGAACATCAATTGGAACTTCTGGTGTTCCAACTAGATTTTCTAATTAGAAAATTAAATTTCTAGAAGTTCTGTGGCACCAACGAATTTTTCGAAAGATTTACAAACCAACCGTCGGCAAGATCTCTAGTGATTTCTGTGGCACCCCCGAATACAACCATTTTAGTTTACAAAGTAGTTCTTTATATATTGTATGAACTATTTTGTATCCATTTCCACCTTTTTTTGCCCTTCAAGGCAATCGTTTTCGATAAGTTGATATCGAAATAACTTTTTGCTCCAATTTTCGTCAGATTAATTGTTTCTCATTTTTGAAACGAAAGCGACGCCAATACTAAGAGCTCATGGCAGCTAACTAAATTCTGTATACATTGAAATTCACAGAACTTATCAGTAGGGTAGACAATGTCAAAAAGAAATCGCGAAAAGTAGGAAACGTTGGGGCCGAAATGGTTAAAGACCATCGTTTTACCCTACCCAACCCCTACCCTTACCAAAGGGTTTGCATCACAAACAGAAACAGAGTTCTATGCTTCTTTAAAAAAAGGTTGCCCGTATAGTCAAGTGTTTCAACTGTCTCTCTTAGTTGCGGACTTCTCGATGACTAAAACCAGTAACTAATAAAAATAAAATAAGTTATTTCTGATTTTTTAAAGGCTATTTGCGCACACACAGGTTCCTGCCGAATACTAAGAAAGTTTTTTCTAGTCTCTTAATAAGTATATAAAATATTTTTCATAATTTACCTAAAGTTATCACCACTTTTGAAGGTCATTTGTCACCACCTACCTACTAAAATCAAAATGTTTAGATTGCATTAAGCCTGGCAAATAATTGAAAAGCTTCACATATTTTGGTGTGACCTTTGATTTATTATCACCCGGACATACATAAATCAAATGGTTACTAAAACCATATGCTTAACGCTCATACATAGTTTATGAATGTGTGTGTGCGTGAATAATGTTGTCCACTGTTTGTCTAGAAATTTATTAAGATTTCATTGCCCCTTTGTAGGGGAAATGAGCTTGAATGTCACGTGGCGTGCTCGTAAATCTAATGACAGCTAAAAGCTGGGGGTGGATAAAATTTTATGCTCCTCACACGTCTCCTACATTCAAATGCTAAATGTGAAGGAAAACATTCGCAAGATTAAGTGTGGCATAGGATAATAAATATAATTCAAACTAGGGCAAGACAAAATTTAAACTGACCAAAAAAACAATCAATTTTTTTTGCCAAACCAAAAAAAAGAACAAATAATGATTTTCAAAGTTACTAGTCTCTTCAGAATTGATTAAAAAAATTTCAAAACCGGATCTTTTAATCGGTAATCGGTACCCTAACCTATATTTAATGTAATATAAAAAAAAAATTATGCTCATGATCACAAAACTGGTTTCGGTTTAGCTCCATCAGCTCTTGTTTCCAAGATATGGCGGAAAAACGAAAAAGTTGAATTTTTGGCACTCTAGGATTTATGGAGGCCACACTAGGCAAAATATGTGGTTTATGAGCTATTTGCGATTAAGTACATATCAATTCATTTTTAAAAAAATCAAAGGCGCTATATAAGTTCAGCGGAAAGTGTCTAATTTGGCCTTTAAAGACAGACATCTTTCGATTTATGGCATTTTTATCAAAATAAATCATCCCGTTTAAGCTAGCGCGGTTATTTGATAATTATTTTTGCCATCTGAGCATATGGCCAAACATATGATCTAATTTTGTGATTTTTATGGAATTTTAATCAGTTTATTTGGCAAAGTTATAGCCTGTTAAAGACAAAAATACATATTTAAATTTTTGGGAGGAAAACTAGATTGTCACTCTAAATCTGTATAGGAACTGAAAAGAGGCTACTTGATTAGGCATAAAGTGTTATATGTTTACATGTAGATGATAAATTCTATTTGGAAACAAGTAGCCTTTTCACAGTTCCTATAAATTTTTTTACTGACAATCTAGTTTTCCTCCCATAAATTTAAATATGTATTTTCGTCTTTAACAGGCTATAACTTTGCCAATAAACTGATTAAAATTCCATAAAAATCACAAAATTAGATCATATGTTGGACTATATGCTCAGATGGCGAATATATTAATCCAAGAACCGCGCTATCTGAACGGGATGATTTATTTTGATAAAAATGCTATAAATCGAAAAATTTCTGTCTTTAGAGGCCAATTTAGACACTTTCCGCTGAACTTATAAAGCGCCTTTGATTTTTAAAACATGCATTGATATGTACTTAATCGTAAATAGCTCATAAACTCACATATATATGCCTAGTGTGGCCTCCATAAATCCTAGAGTGCCAAAAATTCAACTTTTTCGTTTTTCCGCCATATCTTGGAAACAAGAGCTGATAGGACAAATCAATGATACAGTTTTGTTCAGTGCAATCAATATTAACATAATCAGATAAAAATAGACCTGCACCAAAAACACTGTTGGGCTGTGTTATTTGTAATTCTCTAAAAGTGAACTTTCCTTGTTCCACTGACGAATGATGTTTACGGTCACACTAACTATACAATAAACAGCTCATTGGATTGTATTGCTTGCAGTTGTAAATCAATGTTCGCCTTCCGCCCCGATAGCTGGTTTGCGGGATTCATATATAAGACATATTGCTACATTTTATCATTCTAAAACATTTGGGGCCCCAAAAACAACCTTGCACATTAACATTGGGGTGTGTAGCGGCGAAACACGAAGTAAACACCATTTTGTGAAACATGGGCTACAAGCAAAGAAATAAATATGTGTGCGTGCTATTTATAGAACACACGTATTCTCTCTTTCTATGCGTGTGTCGGCTGCGACGCCCGGCGCGCCGGCAGCATTTTCAGTTCCTATCCCGTGGGACAGGCCATAGGCGTTTTGTGCACCACTGTTCTAAAACAAAGAATAAACCACTTGATGCTTGCCTTGGCACTGCCCAACTCATGGGTGAAGTCGGTTTTCAATTAGAGGGTCAGGTCGCCTCTCCCCCTGTGCTTAACCCCCACCCATTGAGTTGAGACCCTCTCCACCCATGGCAACTCCATTGACACAGCAGCTGTTCCTATTGGTGACACTTGGGGAGTTGGATTTCATATCGATAGAAAATCTAGCCTTTTAGCGGAAAATAGCTACAGGTTGTGACCATAGCTAGATCATCCTTGACAGTGATTTGCTCATTTGGAGCGGATGACCTGCCGAATGTATATCCATCTCTTATGGGGATTAAGTACACATGTGTATTTACACAGAATGAACGAGGTCATTTAGCTCATCCAGCGAATGACCTCAAGAATGCGTCAGTGGAACAAGGGTATTACTGATTTTTGCTCATACACTGAGGGAAAAATGATCTAAAATTTTCTTATTTACATTTTGACTTTAATATTTTTACGATTGATTTAACGTTAAATATCAAATACGTAATTATAATGTGTTTACAATTTAATTTAAATATGAAAAGTAAAAAAAAATGTGTATTATTCTCTGTACCAGAGAACCAAATATGCTGAGTCTGCGCCTCGCTAGGGTATTGCAGTGTGCTAGTACAGGGTTTGTCCGGAAAGTAATAGGACTGATTTTCTTCCGCCGCGACTGTACTTCGGAGCGTGCGCGCACCGACTGAATTCGGTAGAGGGCGTTCCTAGCTAACGAACGAGCGGATGGTCAGTTGTTTCCGAGCACCTGGACAGTCAAGACAGGCCTTTTCGCGCGACGTGTTTCTGTGAGTGGTGCAAGCCGGCAAGAGGTACGCGATTAAGTTCTGTGTGAAACTCGGTAAATCTGAGACTGAGACGTTTGATATGATCAAGCAGGCTTATCCAGATGTTGCTTAAGCCAGTGTGTGTTTCGGTGGCACCAGGCCTTGTTGAAGGGCCGAGAAGAGGTCTCCGATGAAGATCGTGAAGACACCGACAATGTGTCTCGTGTGTGCAAAGTTTTGAACTCAGACCGTCGAATAAGTATTCGTTTAATAGCCCAAATTTTAAATTTACCAAAATCTGAGGTTCATGAGATTGTGACGGAGCATTTGAACATGCGCAAGGTGTGCGCATAAATGGTGCCAAAAGTGAGCTTGAAAAGTGAGTGGAGATTAAAGGGATTTCCTTCTCCTGCTTTTCAAAGTCCCTTAGGCTTACTATGTAGTTTCTACCCACTTCTTCTGCTGTTATTCTAAGCAGTGTTGCTGGGCAGTGTTCCTGGGCATTACATTACAAAACAGATCAAATAGCTCGGCGTTGTCTTTGACAACAAGCTCAGATTTCCTAAGCACTTGGAGTTTATACTCAGCAAGTGTACTAGAGCACTATTCATATGCAGGAGCATAGCCAGAAAATCTTGGGGCATGACACTACACATACTTCGATGGCTATACCTCATGGTAGTGAGACATGCTCACTTATAAAGCTGTCGTGAGGGGAGGCAGAGCAAAGGACACAGCTGCAAAAACTGCAAAGGCTGAGCCATGCGAACCTATCCGACAGCGGCACTCGCGGTTTTGATGGAGCTAACTTCACTCCATCATACCATCTGCCTGATAAAATAAGTCAAAGCGCACAGGTTTTTCTCATCATTCTTACCTGACCTGCCTTAATTTCCGAAATCGATGCAAGTTTAGTTCGTTCTCACGTTATGACTTCCTTGCTGTCTTCGTGAGCCAGCTAATGAGCAATTTAACAGAAGAGCACTCGTCCTCTGCACACCCATATCCTTTTACAAAAAAAGCAACGAAGCGTTAAGTCTTCCTGCCAGCGAGCCAGAAAGTTACCGACACTTGAGCGTGGGGACCACCCTTCAAAAAATAATTTGAAAAAAAAGGAAAAACAAATTCAACAAATTTTTCCCAAGCCAATAATTTTGCATAAGTTTCACTTTCAGTCTTATCAAACGCTTGACCAGCAAGCGGTTCAACCCTCAGTGATTAGAACGTGCGGTTTTTGGTGGTTGACTTTGGCCACTACGCTTTATGAGCAATTAATATGTCAGTTAGCGGCTTAGAACAGATTGATGGGGTTGTTGCTTATTTGAAGCTTGGTTCGGCAATTAGATTGAGAACTGTCACCGCCAGACTGCAAGGAAATTTTCTCTCATTTGTTGCACGACTCGTGCATGGCACGTTTTTGCATGATTTCCGTTTCACAATTTCCCTAAAGGGTGGTGGTGGGGAACTGCCAAGACAAGGGACACTCCCTGGCATTTGTAGGCCGACGTGTGGCACATTATCCTTTAGCGCCGCTGTGGCAGGCGCTTGTGTTTATGTCCAAGGATACAAGTGTAATTGTGCTGAGAACAGCTTTTTGTTTTTGGTTTTTTGATTGTGAATTGAAGAAAGAGAGGAGGAAGCAAGCTTTGATAAAGGCGCGTGTGCCGTACAGAATTTCCCGTGGGAATTGTACAAGATTCGAAATCGTGGGTGTGCGAACAATTTTGTTGCTGTGCGAAATGTGTAAACTATGGAGAGTTGGTGTGATACCTTATAAATTCCTTGGAAAATGGATTATTTAAAATGGAATACTTGAACAGCTCAGTTGAAATGTAATATTCAGCTGTAATTTGGGGAATGAAGGCTTTTGTATATTTGAGCTTAAAACAAACAAAAGAACAAGGGTTAGAAGGTGTTTCACTGAATTCTTTTATTTAGGTATTAATTTTGGTGAATAATACATTTTGCTCCAAAACAAATATGCCCTTTTTCCTTCAGCTAACAAATCCACATCATTTGACATTTGTCTGGTACATTTATTACACACCCGTTTCTCCAAAGGGGAAATTGTCGGAAAAAGTAAGTGGAAAGAAAAAAAGACGGCAAAAAAATGCATTAATGCAATTTTAGCATCTGCAACCCACATACAGCGTAACTTGGCACGTTCCATCGTCTTCCTAAAGCCGTGGGGCAGTGCCATCTTTTCAAATTGCCAGCACATGATTCCTCGCTGTCTGCTGCAGAGGCGGTGCAAGACAATTCCAACAAATGGAAGACGCTGAAAACTGAGGAAAATGATGCTGATGAAGAAATGTTGTAAAATGGAATTGCATTACGCATTTTCAGCAGCTGTCCGTTTGGCCAGTTGAACATGGGGCAAAAAAAACGCAATAAAGTTGATAATATGAAAACAAATTGGCTGTGAAAATGTTCATTAAGCTGAGCAAGTAAAGCCATAAATAGGCAAATAATTGATGATGGAAAAGAATTAGCGTTAATTGGATGCTTTTAATTTTTTTTGTTTTTTGTTTTAAGTTGCAAGCTAAAAAGGTTAAAAATTAAATTGAAAAAAAAAATTGGTTAAATATTATGTAACCGTTACCAAAAATATATTAGTATTATAAACCGCAACCCTTAACCTCTAAAAACACTTCAAAATGTAAACGAAACCGTAACCGTAACCGAACCATTTTTTTCTTTTAACCGTAAACCGAAATAAAGGTTATATTATTAACATAACCGGTAATCACTACCGAAACAGAAACAAATATACGGGTGAATTTCGGTTTTCCCCTATTAGTAAATATTTCGATAAACGTAAATTTTATTGAATGTATTTACAATGAACACTGTTGCTGACGGGCACAAAGACAAGATAGCGAACGAGGAAGACTGAGTGCAGCTAACCAAAATCTTTACCTTTCTCATCTTTCCTCATTCAAATGTGATAATACTGAATGCTGATTATTTTAGCCGAAGCCAGGAATAATCCAAGTCCAAATTGTCTAACAAATATGTAAACATTTATGTGATTGTGTAAAAACATCAAAAACTTTATTTAAATAACCCAATAAACTTTAGCAAACTATACTTTAAGTGGCATTAATGTTAAATCAATCGATTTTCTGTCCTCACACTTAAAAAGAATACTAGATTATCGAAGTGTGCTCAGATATCCGCGAATAACTTCGCCATTTGGTAACCAAATTGATAGGGAAAACATATTATCTTTTATAATAAACTTCAAGGAGAATTCGCATAGAATAAAATAGTGAAAGCTGTGGTGCTCAAAGTACGAAAAGCAGTACGAAAGAAAGTTGAAAATACCAGATGTGTAACCCGCATTTCTCAGCCATCGCGGTAAATCACAATAACCCATGAATATAATATATTAGACTCTTCTCGTCGCTATCAAAACTGGCAAAGCTATATAAAATCATATGGACAATTCGCAAGTTATTTAAACATAAATGAGCAAAAATATCAATAAACGGTTTTTGGGCCATAACTTCAGATTTTGGGGGTCCCCGAGGAAAAGCAAGTATGAGGAAGTGCTTTACGCGACCTGCTCTACAGCGTACGCTACACCTAGTTTATAACAATTTTTGGAAATTTGTAACGCTGCGTCATCGGACATCTTTATTAAAAATGACTCTTTCTAAAACAAAAAAACATGGTTTGGCAAGGTAGACATATTGAAACGGTGGGAAAAAATTAAAAAAATATTTTCAGATCCTTTTTTAATTACACTAGTTTTAAAATATAAAAAATATATGGCCCATTTCAACGAAATATTTTTTTGCATAGAAATATTCATTTCCGACCCTATAAAGTATATATATTCTTGATCAGGGTGAGGAGCTGAGTCGATTGAGCTTTGTCCGTCCGTCTGTCTGTTTCTACGCGAACTAGTCTCTCAGTTTTAAAGCTATCGAGCTGAAACTTTGCACAGAGTCTTCTTTTTACTGCACACTGCTAATATGTCGGAACCGACCGGATCGGATGACTACTTCTTGTAGCTGCCATACGAATATCGTTCGTGAAAATGGTTTTTGTGAGAAAAACTTTTGTTCTAATATTTTACCTGTTAAATTAAAATCAAACCAAACTTGCACGGAAAATAGGTGGTCATAGGGAACCGGCCGGATCGGATGACTATAGCCTACGGTGGCCAAAGGACCGTCGGGTTGAAAATAGTTTTAGTGAGAAAAACTTTTTGTTTTCAATGCTATCCGCTCCCAACCCCGTATTTGTTTTCCAAGTAATATTCAGCAAGTTTTATCGCAAATCGGCTAACTATATAGGTATAGGCTGTCATCAAAGATAGGTCAAAAAAAAAAAGATTTTTAAACTTTTTTTTTCAATGCTATCGCCTCCGTTTTTGATCAATATGATTTGCAAAATTCCTAAACTGATCCAAATGGATGACTATAGCATATAGCTGCCATAGGAATGATCATCGAAAAAATAGTTTTAGTGAGAAAAACTTTTTGTTTTCAATGGTAGCGTCTTGTTGTACGTTCCCAGTTATGAAATACAATTTGGAGAATTTGATAAAATCGGATGAATAAGCCATATCGGAGAAAAATATTGGCAGAATTTCTGAATCTTCGTCGAGCCGAAGTTAGTCCTTTTTTTTTGGGCATAGTTTCGAATGGTGAATCAAAAATCGATTTCAACTATTTTTTTATTCCGGCTCCGTTTTTTTTTGAATATCCGGTTTTTAAACTTTTTGCAAGGGTCACCATAAAATTTCAGAAAACTATGGGATGTTCTCAATTCCACTTTCACGGCAACCTTTCGAAAGTGGAATTGATTCATGTTCTTGCAACACCAAAACGAACAAGTTTTTCGTTTTGAAAAGTAATGCTTGTTAGTCGGTGGAATGAAAAGTAATTGCCAAATTACGCACGCTTACAGTTGCTAGATGTACATAAAGTAAATTTTTCTTAATTCTGTGATCAATTTAGAAATTGTTAGTGAAATTTAATTGGCATTCTAGTCTTTAATTGATTTATAAAGACTTTTTTTGTTTAATGTGTCCAGATTTTGGCTGTGCAAACAAAAACGAATAGTGAAACATAAAAGTCAGCCTCTCTCATTTCCGACTGTTCCATTTTCGATCGTTTCGCTTGGAATTCTGGTTTCTCTCTTCTCTCTCTAGTGCCATTTTCGCTTGTTCCAGTGGAATACAAAAAGTAAAAGGAGAGCCATTTCATTCGAAATTCAGAACACAAAAAACAAAACCGAAGCGGAATTGCGTTCGATTTACTTTTCAAAAGAAGTGGAATTGAGAACATGCCTGAGCTGAAAATAAATCTTTTTACAGCGCCCTTTAAGCTTAATCGCTTAATTCGGATGTTCGGAACACGGACCGGAATACGGAGTTGACTATACCTTATAGTTGCCATAGAACTATCGCTCGAAATGTGGGATTTACTTTGGGAGAAATACATTTTAATACACGCTGTTTTATATTTAGAGCAGGTCGAAGTATAGCATTTCCTCAAATTTGGTTTTTCTCCAACACAAAAAAATCTGAAGGTTATGGTCAAAACCGCTTTTGCTTTTGTACCTCACTTAAATAGATATAACTCGCGAATGGACCGTCCGATTGTTCATATCCTTATCAATTCCTGTAGTGACGAGAGGAATCTATTACATTTTTATCAATGGTTTGACTTATTTAACCCGATGGCTGAGAAATGCGGCTTACAGATCTGGCATTTTCGCTTTTTTTTTTTGAGAAATTTGTACTTTGACCATCACTGGTTTTACTATTTTATTCTATGCGATTTTTTTTAAAATTTATTATAAAAGCCCGTTTAATTCTCCGTTGAACTGTTGTTGTCCCAATCAATTTGGATACCGTTTGTCGAAGTTATGCGCGCATTTCTAAGTACACCTCGACAATCTAGTATTTTTTTTGTCTGCCAACATATTTTTTTACAACCATAACATAGGTGCGCCCTACAAGTATGCTCTGTTTTCTTTGGCGCCAGATTCAAAAAAATATTTTTAAATTCTTATATAAATATATATTTTCATGTTTCACAATTTTTGGGCCAATAAATATGAAAAGGTGAATCGCTAGCATGGATCAATTTTTGACTGTGATATACGACACTAACTCGCTTATGGTTTCATCAAAATAATTTTAAATTTTAATTTCATGTACAAGAGTATCTAAGTCTGACTGGTGCATTTTTGTAGAGTCTGCGAATGTGATTCTCCAACTTCAGCCAACTCTAAATGTCAACTGTGGGCTGTAAGGGTCTTCAAAAGAGTCTTCGGTGCCAAAGGCAAAATTCAGAAAGAATATATATTCTTCATCAGCACTAGGCCGAGTCGAAATAGTCATGTCCTTCTATCCACATGACGAGCGGTCTGTCTGTCAAAGACGGTAAGAGCTACAGGTTTGCGACGCTTAGAGGCATCA
>JAEIFU010004130.1:0-19253 GCA_018904235.1 Lordiphosa stackelbergi | reverse complement strand
TATATTCAAACCCCATTCCATATATAAAAAATAGAGGGCAGCTAACTTCGGCTCGACCGAAGTTTATAAAGAGGCGCTACCACTGCAAACAAAAAGTTTTTCTTATTAGAATTATATCAAACTGGACAGAATTGTGTGTTAACATATAATATTTATCAGTAACGAGTTTGGGAGAGATAGCATTGAAAACAAAAAAGTTTTTCATACTAAGACTTTTTTTTCAGACCAATCTTTTGTATGGCAGCTATACTGCTTAGTTGCCCGATTTTCAAAAAAACTTGCTGAAATTATGTAGAAGCATAGAAAACTCATAAATACGAGGTTTGCGAGCGATAGCATTGAAAACAAAAAAGTTTTTCTCACTAGAAGTACTTTTTCAACCGATTGTTCCTATGATTTCGTTTCTCTCTTCCTCAATAGTAACAGAACATATGTTCTAGGTATGCAAAAGTCTTTTGTTGTTATCTATTTTTAGAATGCTTTTGCATAATTCTTCTTTGGTCATCATTCTTAGTACCGTTATCACACATTTGAGTGGCGAGATTTGATTTTCTTAGGAAATAAGTTTATGTGCAAAAACCAATTAGTGTGCATTTAATGGTCGGCGTGCAACAAATTGGATGTGTTTTGATAAAAAGTGAAAAGTTGAGAGTAAATTAAGTAGTTGTTGAAGAAACACAAAAAAAAATTTTAAATTTTCCTAAGAATGCCGCGTGGAACACATTTATCAGCTGAGGAACGCGGACGAATCCAAGGATTAAACGAAGGTGGGGCTACCATCACTGAAATAGCTTCCAGAGTGTCTCGACACAGAAATACGATAGCTAATTTCTTAAAAAATCCAAGCTCCTATGGTCAGATTAAACGCAGTGGCAGACCGAGCCACATCGAAGATAGGTGCAAGCGTGAGATTAAGCGTATGTAGAAATCTATATTCAATTGCTGGAGAGTGAATTAATAGATTTTGCAGACGATCTTTACGAAGATAGATGGATTTTTCAACAGGACAACGCTCCAATCCACACATCAAAAGCCACAAAGGCTTATTTTTCTTCAAGAAAAATACCTGTACTGGAGTGGCCGGCTATCAGTCCTGACTTGAACCCAATTGAGGACCTCTGGGGTATCCTCTCAGCCAGGATTTATAAAGGTGGGAGGCAGTTCGACTCAATTAAGCATTTAAAGTACGCTTTGCTTGCAGAATGGGAGTTAATAAGCAATGAAACTCTCCAAAATCTGGCAGATTCCATGCCAAAACCGCCTTGCAAAGTCTTAGAGGCAAAAGGAAAGCACATTATCTATTAAAGAAGATCAAAAGTTTGAACTTAATACAAAATTTTAAGAACTATATAAAATGCACATATACTTATTTCCTAAGAATGAAATACATTTGTTAAATAATCATTTTTTTGTTAATAAATATTGAAGTACTGTAAGGCAGTTCTTAGTTACTGGCTCTAGAGCTATAAGTAAAAAATATACTTGGCTTGAATCGTTTGGTTGAAAACAAGGTTTTTTTCAAAAATGTTAATGCACATACACTTATTGCACTAAGGTATTTCAGTTGCTCCTCGGCAACTATCTTCAGGGACACTACAAAACAATTTCCAATTACAATGTAACATTGACTTTATACAAAACGAGAGCGTAAGTTAAAGTCGGCTCTTACCGTCTTCGATATACCCGTTACTCATGCAAAAACATGTTTAAAAGTGTTCCTGCGTTCCTTAGTGTGACCATCCAAAAAGTATGCAACATTTTTTAGGGTGGTAGCGGGGGGGGGCTGTGGTTCACTTTTTTGCTCATAACTTGAGAACCGTTCATCCGATCTTTATCATTTCTTCAGCAAATTCATTTTGCTAATTACTAACTATCTCTAGAAGGCACAAATTGGCTATCTTTAAAACTGTAGGAGATATAACGTTTTTTCCAAATTGCGGGGGCGGTAGGGGGCGTGGCCAAAATTTGAAACAAACTTGATCTGCGTGCAGATAAAAGAAGCATTTGTCCCATACATGTCAAACCGCTATCTCTTACCATCTCTGAGATCTAGGTGTTCATACAGACGGACGGACGGACGGACGGACGGACGGACGAACGGACGGACGGACGGACAGACGGACAAGGCTAAATCGACTCGTCTGTTAATGCTGATCAAGAATATATATACTTTATATGGTCGGAAATGCTTCCTTCTGCCTGTTACATACATTTGCACGACTTTAGTATACCCTTTTTACTCTACGAGTAACGGGTATAAAAAAACAAACTTTTTTACATACATTGTTTTACACGTCTTTTCCGTTCGGCGTGGAGTTGGATACTGAGTTATTGTTTGGTCAGTAAGTGTCTGTATAGGTGCGCGCAGTTAAGGTGTGAAAAAAATGTGGATATATATTTAACATGTTGGAGGCGTCTTCAGATCCTCTTTATTTATGCTAGATTATTTACACCTTTACAACGCACAAAAATATTCATTTCCGACCCCTTAAAATATACTTACTCTTGATCCGCCTGCCTGTTTCAACGCTAACTGAGTTTAAATCAGTGGTGCACAAACACACACTATCAAGCTTTGCGATTGTGTGTGTAGCCATTGGTCAAATATAGGCTACAAACAAACACTCATATGTGTGTGCGTGCATTTTATAGAGCACACGTATTCTCTCTCTTTATGCGTGTGTCGGCTGCAACGCTGGCATCATTATGACTTCCTATCCCGCGGGATATGAAAAACTAAATTTGTGCACCACTGGTTTAAATGCAAGCGAGCTGAGTTTTTGTTCACTGCATTCTCTCCAACGGCTTTGCAAAGTTTGGTTGAATTTGGATAGCGATTGTAGTGGCCAAATTTAAAGATACAGATACACTCGAAATACAAGTACTTCTACTGGCTGTTCGTGTCAAAAATAGTAGTAGAAACCATAGGGCATTGACTAACATAGCGAAAGAGCGCAAGTTCCGCCCCGGGCGGTAAATTTTTAGGGTCGGCAAATTCTGGTGGCGCTAAATTTCAAATAATTACAAAATGTATATTGATTATTCTCTTAAATTAATACATAGTGGTATTCCTGAAGGTTATTTAGACTCTGCTGTTATTTAAACATAGAGAACGTTGCAAGATTCTACACTTCAAGATGTAGTAATAAAATAAATAAATAAAAGCTTGCTAATCAGTTTAAAGATCAGTGGTCTACAATGGACGGAGTCAAAAATGCTGCAGTTTTTAGACCTTATGTTTGACTTAATCAAAGCATTCCCTAATAGTGGAATTATTTCCTGCTTCTTCCTATCAAGCCCTTCCAATATATTGATTTTGTTATCAAGGGCATATGCAGGGGGTGCAGATTTGTAGTATGCTTTGAAAATTTCTTAGGAAACAAAAGTAGTGTCAACTGAACAATAAATTTAAAAAAATCGATTTTATTAAAAAAATAACTATATTTTCCGTATTAAAAACCAATAATGCTGTCCTATAAGCATAATCAGAAAGTTGTTTTTAAATAAACTTTTAATCAATTAAGAAAGAGTTATTTAATTCGTTGTTACATGGAAAAAAAAAATACAAAAATTTATAGTGTCAATTTTAAAAGAACAATTAACAAACACCGAATAATATTTTACATTAATTCTTCATAGTTCGCTATCCATCAATTTCGCGATATTTTCCGAATATTTGGGTTTCACTAGGATTGGCAACTAGATAACTTTCAATTTCTTACGTCATAATGGCGCCCAATGAGCAGGACAATCTTATGTACATACTATTTCTAAACTAAAGCATCCTTGCCACTGAGATCGAACGGATAGACTTCCACAGTTTGCGTTATGTTATGTTTCCAAAAAACGTTGTCCAACTCGTCCAATTATATCAGCCTCCAGTAAAAACCTCTGCAGGCAGACTAAAAAGAAAGCTAAATCGAAACGCATTTGCCATCAAACCAGAAAACCATGTTCGACCTCGAAATAATTTTTGTCCATCGAAGTCAATTTCCGTGGCTATTGCGAAAAAATTTTTGCCTGCGGCGCATTCTTCTTATATATCCCACAGTTAAAGAATTTTTTTCCCAATAATACTTAACGATGTCTATGATAGCAATTTTAGCAAAATAATACCCCTCCAACAATTTAGGCCTTCGTCATACAAAATCAAAATCGTGCGTACGTCCCTTTGTGTTACAGAGAAGTTTTTATGCAAAGAACAATTATAACAAGTAAGAGTGTAGCGGTCGAGTGCCCCGACAGCAAAATACCCTGTTCCAAGTAATGTGGTTCCTATAACTTTGAACTCATTTTATTTTAAAATTTATTTTAATAATTGGGCAGGCGCACTTGCTATCTTCGGTGTTTTTGCTCGGATCTTGTAGTGGTATACAAAATAGAATATGCATTCAATCATTAGGTTCAAACTTAAAAATTTTAGCTCTGACAGTTTTTCGCGGTTAGAAGGAGAAGGAGGAGGAATTTGCCAATTCTGAAGCAAACTTCATTTGGGTACGATATACACCTACATACAAGCAAACATTTGTGGCTCTACCTCTTATAGTCTCTGAGATCAACGCGTTCATACAGAGAGAGAGATACAGTTTTTCGCTGCTAAAAGATGGAGGAGGTGGAATTTTACAAATCTCAAACCAACTTGATCTGCGCACAGTATACACCTTCAAACCTGCAAAAATTGGGGGCTCCACCTCTTATAGTCTGTGAGATCCACGCGTTTAAACAGAGAGAAAGACAGTTTTTCGCTGATAAAATATGGAGGAGGAGGAATTTTCCAAATCTAAAACAAACTCGATGTGGGTACAGTATACACCTATATACATGCCAAAAATTGTGGCTCTATCTGTTACAGTCTCCGATTTCGTCGCGTTCATACAGACAGACAGACGGACAGTCGGACGGATCATGATCCCCTTTTTCCTATTTTTAATGAGAACAGGGTATAAAAATAAATAAATAAGAAGAAAAACCTAATTTTAATTATAGAAGAATTTAAATATATAGGGGAGGGGGGGGGAAGGGGCGGGAAGTGACTTCCGCCTTGGGCGGCACTGCTATATGGAACTTGTGTTACGGTAGCATTGGGAAACCTTACGAGAAGGTATATTGTGGTTCTGCTTATATTTATGTAAATCGGTTAAATAGTGAATTTCTTTAACCTACACAGAGTGAAAAAACGTGTTCAGAAAATAAGTTGCCTTCAACTTAAAATGAGAACAGAATGTTCTCAAATTTTTTGAGAACGAATGTTCTAAATGTTCTTGAAATGAGTAAAGTGGTTCTCAATCGGATAATATTTGCTTTGAACAACAACAAAACCGGTTTTCAAGAGAGAGATATACAAGAGAGAGAGCGAATGAGAGCGAATTGGCTCTCTTCTTGATCTCCCTCTTGTCAGCTCAACAAAGCATAAGTAGCCCTCTAGACGTGCATCTTCAAAACTGTTCAACGGCCGAAATGGCTAGCGCGTCATTCCATACGTTGAATGCATAAGGTACCGGGCTCAAATCCCAGTCAAGCCCGAACAAATTTTTCTGTGTTTTTCTGAAAAACTTAAAACGAGGTCAGGTGGAGGTCGGTCGTTGAAGCGATGGAATATATGGGTTGAGGAGAAGCAGCAGGTGCACGCACCTATCCAAGGAGTCTTGCCTTGCCTCCCTTCACTTCCAATCAAAAGAGGTATGTTTCCGTTCCCCATTACACCCCATTGTGAGGAATCCGCCCACACCTGGTCCAAGTGCAATCAATTTTTTTCCCAGGTGAGTTTAAAATGTTCTTGAAAACGGAACAATATTAACTCAAATCATGTTCTTAAAAATGGAACAATATCAACTCAATTTGAGTTTTTGCGTTCTCAAAAAATTGTTCTTAAAGTGAGAACATTGCACTACATGTGAGAAAACCCGTTCAAGCATACTTTTTGATAACGTTTGTGCTCATTTTGAGTCCAATGTTCTCGGTTTTTTCCCTCTGTGTGGGGCTGGCTGTTGGCGGTGGCCGCCAGGGTCCGAAAGGTCATTCACGGACTGATCCCAATGAATTGAATCCAGCTTAATTTGTCCGACAACAATAGCCAGATAAGGTCGGCTTGGCTGATAAAACCGCGTCCACCGCACTGACTACACAGAGAAGAAAAATACCGAGAGCAGTCAATGGATATTCTCAAATCAAAGAAAAAATAGAACATTGACTCAAATGAGCACAAACGTTATCAAAAAGTATGCATGAACGGGTTTTCTCACATGTAGTGCAATGTTCTCACTTTAAGAACAATTTTTTGAGAACGCAAAAACTCAAATTGAGTTGATATTGTTCCATTTTTGAGAACATGATTTGAGTTAATATTGTTCCGTTTTCAAGAACATTTTAAACTCACCTGGGAAAAAAATTTATTGCACTTGGACCAGGTGTGGGCGGATTCCTCACATTTGGGTGGAATAGGAAACGGGGACATACCTCTTTTGATTGGAAGTGAAGGGAGCCAAGACTCCTTGGATAGGTGCGGGCACCTGCTGCTTCTCCTCGACCCATATATTCTATCGCTTGAACGACCGACCCCCACCTGACCTCGTTTTAAGTTTTTCAGAAAAACACAGACAAAATTTGCTCGGGCTTGACTAGGATTTGAGCCCGGTACCTTATGCATTCAACGTATGGAATGACGCGCTAGCCAATTCGGCCGTTGAACAGTTTTGCAGATGCACGTCTAGAGGGCTACTTATGCTTTGTTGAGCTGACAAGAGGGAGATCATAAAGAGAGCCAATTCGCTCTCACTCTCTCTCTCTCTCTTGTATATCTCTCTCTTGAAAACCGGTTTTGTTGTTGTTCAAAGCAAATATTATACTATAAAAAAAATATAAAATATTAATAAATTTATATTTTCCCCCAAAGGAGTTACATAACAAAAGAAAAAAGAAACCCACAAGATAAAAAAAAAAAAAAAAACATAAAAAACAAATATAAAAATTATTATGGCCGTCCAGTTTAAGTCTCTTGTTAGCAAACTTTTAATTATAATTTCACTTAACGCTTCTCGTGTTTGTGTATAGAGGGAAGGTCAAGTTACAGAAATATAAAAATATAGATCGTCCTTATCCTCATTTTTTTATTTTTTTGTTTGGGTTGCGGTTGGCTTTCAAAAAATACAAGGGGGAAAACAACATTTGCTGAAGTTAAATCAGTGACTCTCAAACTGTATTTTTTTTTTTACAAATTAGATTATTCATATTTAGAACTTAAGTTATTTCCAGTAAAAATATTATTCGAATAGTAAGTGCAAAATGTTTGGTTATCAAACGGAATGAATTCGAAATAATAGTCATAATTTACCTTATATCGATGTATGCCACTTTTATTCACAACAACAATTGCCTTTGTCGTCTCTGAGCTCACCGACCTCGAGGAGTAAGTTTATGTTAAGAAAAAAAAAAAAATTGTAAGTTTTCCTTATTACCTAACCAAACATACATCTTTTAAGTAACAAATTATTAACATTTATCATATTCATTTTTCGGCAAGTCTTACAAAAAAGCGCCTTATAAATATTACATTTAAATACCCCTTTTCGAGCCCCAAACCAATTTTCCTTAGTTATAATTATCATACTAGTTATATCCTTATTTTGAAATTATCCTGAACATGTTTATAAACTTGAAATACTTTACGGAATTTATTAAATAAAATACCTTTGTAATTTTAAAATTCATATACAGGGGTGTCCCAGAAATCTCTAGAGATTTTCGTATAAACGATTGCACTTTGAACTAAACCTGGACTGCTTTGTTTGGGAAGTGCTAAGAATCAGACCGCATCAAATGTACTTGGCTTTGAGCAGACGGTTTCAAATCGCTCAACTTTCGTCATCTAATCTAGTAGGCGAAAATTATTGAACCCCTTAACATATAAATTCAAACAGCTTTATTATGAAATGCTAACGTTTATACGAAAACCTTTAGAGATTTCTGTGACACACCCGATAATGTTCTAAATCATTCAGTTTCGCCCTGAGTAAAGTATGGAAGATGTGGTTACTAGCACGAAGGTCTGGTAACGAATTGTTAAGGGCGTGACGACCTTCGTCGGTCTGTTTAGCGCAGGTAGGGTGGGTAGAGACATGGGGACTTAATACCACTAAAGTTCCCACAAATTCGATCAGGCTTAGTTAAGATACCCTATTAATTGTCGGGAATACCGTTTTGTTTTACTTTCATTTGGACCCTGTTCAAAGTTACTAATATTATTTAGCCCCAATTGTGCACTTAAATATTATGTTGGTGTGCGTTAGAGTATGTATTAGAGGGATGGTAGAAAGAACCCCGACATAAGCCGGCGAGCTAGCAACAGCATAGCTAGAAGTGCACGTATCGAAATCCCCACATACTAGGCTGGTCGAACAACATCAAGACACACGCATTAGTACACTACACGATCAGTCGGGCGAAAATCTCCACCAATGCGTCAACAAAGTCACCAATACAGACGCACGCCAAAGCTCCAAGAACCAACTGGAATATCAGCACCGTCAGATGGAGAGTTACTCAGCGAACAGGCGAACAAAAAGCGTGCTATTAACCACGAACGACTACTTTACTAGCAGCAACTATTGTATTGCTGTACGAAATATGACTTTTGGTTATAAGGTTGAAAGTATTTACTTAGATCATTTATGCTTTCTGAACCGCTTCAAAAGTAGTTCAGGGACTTATTTAAAAAATAATTTTGGCTGTAAACTGAAAATTGTTATGTAGTTTGGTAATTAAATTTGGAATTTATAAGACTTCGATAAAGAATATTTTGCAATTATGTTGAGACTAAATTGGGATGTACTTAAGGCCATAACAAATTAATATTATGACCAAAATGATATATGTATTAGTTCGAAATTTCGCAAAATATTCCGACGCAGTCTTAAAACTAGTATTTCGGCACTGAAGTCGTACTTGAAAGAATGGTTTTGATCTTGAATCAAGTATTTTCATACCAACCGTTCGCTTCTGGTTCAAGTACAAAGTTCTTGGTTTCTTTTTTCTGAGTGTAGGCTATTCCAAGCGTTTCAATATAAAACGCACAATATATATAGCATTCTGCGAATGCGCCGAATTTTGTAATCTCTCTTTCAGACTCATGCTTCCCTATACGAATCGTTATCAGAGCCAACACAAGGTTTCGTTTCAAATGCTTTTCGAGTTTTGATTTAGAACCAATTGAATCAGAGAACGTGCTAGACCTAGAGCTCCAAATAAAATTTTAATAGTGAATAAAAGTTAAACACCATGCGACTGAAATTCTTGTGCGGCGTTTTTAGTATTCTGCTCTTCCTCACGGCAGCATCCACTGATCCAGCCGACAACACGGTAAGTTAAAAGCAACCTGAGAAGTGAGGAGCAAATAAAAATAATTGCTTATTCATATTTCTTAACAGTTGAGCGGAATATCCAGCCCTGTGGTAGTAGAGGACGTATGTGCCTCTAATTGCCGCAAATCTGTTTTACCGATCCATCGAGACATTTACGAACTTAAAGAGCAAATTTGGAACAACGGCAAAGCGTGTGTAGAGAAAGATGACGAAATTCAAGAATTAAAAAATAAATTTCTAGCCGAGAACAGAGCCTTTCATGAGCGTGCGTTTAAGGTTCTAGAGGAAAACAAAGCGATAACGTACGATTTCATTAATAATTCCGATTTGGTTAAAAATCTGAGGGCAGAAATAGAAGACCTGAAAAGTTTGGTAGAATCTCGACTTAGAATCGAAGGGGAACTAAAAAAACAAATAGAAGATTTGAAGTCCAAAGAAAAAAATAGAGATCTGGCTATAATTAATAACGATTTCGAAAATGTCATCCAAAAGTTGAAAAAGGAATTTGAATACCAAAACATAGCCC
Source organism: Lordiphosa stackelbergi (assembly GCA_018904235.1). Classification (NCBI taxonomy): domain Eukaryota; kingdom Metazoa; phylum Arthropoda; class Insecta; order Diptera; family Drosophilidae; genus Lordiphosa; species Lordiphosa stackelbergi. Next base: position 9,371 of record JAEIFU010004130.1, on the reverse strand, counting down.
TTGAAGACCTCAAGAAGAATATACAGAAATGCCACGGAGACTTAGATAAGAATTTAGTTGAGCAACCCGTCAAACCTTCCAGTTGCTTAAACCTCACAATGGGTATTCATGAAATCCAAGTATCCGAATCGAAGTCCTTCCAAATTTTCTGTCTAGACGATTTTATGGTTCTTTTAAAATTTCTGCCGGGTGGAATAAGTCAGTATAATAAATCTTGGGCATCTTACCGTGAGGGTTTTGGTAGTCCCGAGGGGAATTATTTTATTGGACTCGAGAAGTTACATCACATTACCAACTCCCAAGACTTTGAGCTATTTGTCGCAACAAGCTTAGCCACGGATATGTCTAACTACACGATCGTGGAATGGATTGGTCTCGGCCATTATTTTAAAATTGGAGCTGAATCAGAAGACTATTACATTAAGAGTTCCGATTACGGTATCGATCAATGGAAATTTTCAACTTACGATCGGGGCCATAGCGGCTGTGCAAAGAAAGAGGGTCCCGGATGGTTTTTATCCTTTTGTATGGGAGTGTATGTATCCACTAACAGCCAGATAATTTTTACAAATCATTGTTAATATTTTCTTAAATAATTTCAGAAATCCTGCGCAATTTGAAACTTCTTCTGATAATATAATATTTTTGATGCGGCAAAAATCTTAAAAATTATTTGAAAACGCTAAAAGAAAACGCATTTTAAAAGTGATTTTATTTTCTTCAATTCCTCAAATATAGTTTGCAACCATTGTATAACCTTATTATGATTAATTCCGCAGTTATATAGTCATCAGTTAAAAAACTAAACTAAAGTAATTAAAGTAATATTAATCTAATAAATTCTTTTATATTGTGGTCAACGTTAAAAATTAAATACATAAATATAATAAAAATCTGTGTTCCTTTGCTGCAACTCTTTATGTTTTATAGGTGTTAATACCTTTGGAAGAACCTTTTTATAGTCTATAGCAGTGGTGCTCAGAGTGCCAAAAGCCTATCCCGTGGGATAGGAACTCAACCGGCGTCGCAGCCGACACACGCATAGAAATAGAGAATACTTGTGTTCTATAAATAGCACGCTGGGCGGCGCGATCTCTCACGACGTAAGCATTCTGCTTTTTCTTCTCTCACGAGGCATTTGTTTATTTGCTTTTTTGCTCATTTTTGACATCATGACGTTTAATTCGCGATTCGCTGCTACACAAACAAGTGCAAAGCTTGATAGTGTGAGTTTGGGCACCACTGCCCAGTCGGACTTTGATGCATGACAGAAGTCCATTTTTCATGCCATCTTGGCACGTCAGTAGTCATGGGGAAACCTGAAGGTTCCGTTTCGTTTGTCTTAAGAAACACCGAGAAACTCAGGGGTTGTTGTTGTAACCGTTACCCGTTTGGGTGATGTCACGTGACAGCCTTCGGGTTCCGCGTTTCTCTTTACGATCTCAGTGCTTTAGATGCACTGACTTTGTATATCGTAGGGAGGAAGACCCGAGCCTTAAGCTTACGAACCCCTGATTTTTGCATGCCTTTTGTGTATTTGCAAATTATATTGACATTTAATTAAATATACAAACCAACAACTATTTTTGTTTACTTCTATTACCTGTTCTACACATTGAGACCTTTTGTGAGTATCCAGAGAATCTTTAACTAATTCCTGCGCGCCTACTCATGCTGATTACGTGTTGGTATGTCAAAGCCATATCTTGGTTTCTGTTTCCAAGATATTCGCGAAAAACTAAATTTCCGACTTCTTGCCGTTCTTGAAATTTTGTAGGCCACACAAAGCATTAATTGATGATGCCATGAAGCTTCTAGGATAGTACACATATCAATGCAACTGAGAAAAATCAAACACACCATATAAGTATTGCCAATGGTGTTGAAATTGGCCTTTAAACTCAAATTTTACTTGATTTATAGCAATTTTTCAACCTAAACCGTTTGCTACAACCCATTCTATTTGTCGGACATTTAGTGGCGCCATATGATCATAGAGATCAACATATGCACTAACTATGGTCATTTTTTGGCAATTTTGTCAGGACCGCTGGCAAAGATACAGCCTGTTATATGCGAAAATCAAGATTTAAATTTATAGGAGGAGAACTAGATTGCCACCCAAAAATGTTATTAGGAGTTTTAAAAAAGGCAACTTGATATAGAATCCGCTCAACATAATATTTATTGAAATGTAAAATAACAACATTCATGGAATGCTACGTTAACATTTGCGATTAATTTTTGAAACAGGAACTGTACTTTTCGATAGTCTTCTTCTCCTTTCTCTTTGGCACTGAATGTAAAAACAACTGCTTAATGGTCTCCGACGCTACTATTAATGCCCGCCAGTCGTTTCTGTTTTGTGCTAGCTGGCACCAAAGCAGGATTGGCTATGTCTTTCCGCACCTGGTCTTCCCATCACAGTTTTGGTCTCCCAAAGTCTTTCGCCATCCGTTTGTACACATGCTTTACTGGAGCTTGTTCATGCTTACTGGTTGCATGTACTTTCCAGCGCAGGCGCTGCTGTTTTTTGCGCCGATGTATGTTTTATAGCTGCGTCATCCGCTGCTGAAAATGTCCATACTTCTGAGCTATATTGTAGGTCTGACATGATAAGCGATTTATACAATTCAATTTTTGTTTTCGAGAGACGGCTCTACTCTCTAACTACCTACTGAGCCCGTAGAAACATCAGTTTGCAAGAGAAATTCTTTTGATAGTAACGTAAGAATATCTCTCGAGGGTATTCACTAACAGGATATCAGAAGCTTCCCTGTTGATGGTGTCAACGTTCTAGGTCCATATCCTCAAATAGTGGCCCCTTAATCGTTTTCGGGCGTGAAGTTCTTTTGACGGTGGTGGGTACTAAGCCCGCAGCACCAATCCAATTCTTCCTCTTCTTCTTTATTGGCCGTCACAACCGTTTGACGGTCTCGGCCTCTGCAGTTAATTCTCCCCAGTCGCTTCTGTTCAGTGCAAGCTGCCACCAATTGGTCACACCAAGCTTGGCAACGTCTTCCCGCACCTGGTCTTCCCATCCTAGTGGTGGTCTCCCCCTCTTGCCGCCTCCATAGTCAGCCGCCTCCGCTTTCGCTTTCCAATCAAATTAACAAGTTAAAACCAGGGCATAATACCGGAACCGAAACCGGAACCGTTAACCGAAATAAACCGTTTCAAATCGCGTACCGGAACCGGAACCGGAATCGAAACAAATTTTTTGTTGGGAACCGAAAACCGTTTACCGTTATTATTGGAACCGATATAACCGGAACGAAACCGAAACGTTGTTATCGGTACAGTTTCGGTTTTTTTTTGCTGAGCGCATCCCAGTTTTAGTCAGACGTTTGTAATGCAAAAAAACCTATACCAGGCGTGGGGGGGGGGGGACAATTTTTTTTATATACATAACTCGTCCTTTACACGATGCCATATTTTCTTGCAACTTTTTTTAGGAGTCATAAAATTTAACCACTCCTATGTAAAATGACACTTGCAAGAAAATCTCGCATATTGAAAGGGCCCTTAACTTACTATGACTGATTGGTTTTTGGCAGCAAACTAAAATATTTGCATACATATGGCTAAAAAATTACTAAGAAAACGCCTAATACTTCGCACTAGTATAAGAGGCTAAAAACGAACTAGAGAAGTCCTTTTTAAAAACAATCCTTTTTTATAAGGCATATTTTTGGACCCTAGGTATAACGTAACGCTAAGTACTGAGCAAACGAGAGCGTAAGTTAAAGTCGGCTCTAACCGACTTCGATATACCCGTTACTCATGAAAAAACATGTTTAACAGTGTTCCCGCTTTCCTTAGTGTGACCATCCGAAAAGTATGCAACATTTTTTAGGGTGGTAGCGGGGAGGGCTTGGTTCACTTTTTTGCTTATAACTTGAGAACCGATCATCCGATCTTTATCATTTCTTCGGCAAATCGATTCATTTTGCTAATTACTAACTTTCTAGAAAGTACGAATTGTCTATCTTTAAAACTGTAGGAGATATAACTTTTTTCCAAATTGCGGGGGCGGGAGGGGGCGTGGCCAAAATTTGAAACAAACTTGATCTGCGTGCAGATAAAAGAAGCATTTGACCCATACATGTCAAATCTCTATTTCTTACCATCTCTGAGATCTAGGTGTTCATACAGACAGACGGACGGACGGACGGACGAACGGACAGACGGACAAGGCTAAATCGACTCGTCTGTTGATGCTGATCAAGAATATATATACCTTATATGGTCGGAAATGATTCCTTCTGCCTGTTACATACATTTGCACGACTTTAGTATACCCTTTTTACTCTACGAGTAACGGGTATAAATAGTGGTTTTTGTTTTCTATATAAATTGTTGGGGCCTTATTTCATTTTATTTTTGGGGCCTCATTTCGTTGGGGCTTTATGTCGCAGAGCCCTAAATTAATAATCTCTGAAAAACTTTGCGAGATGTGTAGAGCAAATTTTAAAATTTTACCTTCTAGTATAACATAATATCAAATCAAATAATGTTGTGCACGTCATTTGTATTTTGCTGTTGCTTTTAAGCTCTGTAGTTAAATCGCACACAACATTTTAATATGTTCTTAGTTATTTGACATTTGACGAAAAGAATTCACATTTTTGTAGAACAAAACCGTAAATTTTAAAAATTAATTAAAAAGAAACCTTCGATGACCGCCTCGACTTAAATGTATAATAATAGTTCTTTATAATTCGCGGTCTATCGATGACATTTTTTCAAAATTGTTGTTAATTAGGGTCAAATTTACTAATTTGTCTTTAGATGCTTCTTTCTTGGTATTGTATTTTGCATATAAAAATAAATTCCATGTCGGCCCCCCCTGCGTACGCCACTGAATCATCGCACGGTAGCGGCCTCCATTCAGAGTAACTTCCTCCCTTCGTCATCTTTAGGGATGCATTGAGAGTTCTTGCAATGCTTCTGGCTGCTCTTCACACCAAATACGGCAATTTTAATTGTTCATGTAACCATTCAATCAGAAATGAGTTTCGTCGCTGAACACAGTTTTCCGATAAGAATGGTGGATCTCCATCCAAGAATGCCCGCGCCCATTCATCATAAGTTGTGGTTGGTCGTGTGGCTTGAATTTTTTACACCAGCTGTATTTTAAAAGGTTTTATACCCAAATAGTTCCTTGAAATTTTCCACGCAGTGGAGTAACAGAGGCCCAATTGCTGTGAACGGCGCCGAATCAATTAATTTACTGTCATTAACAACCTTGTGGATACAGCTGCGATATTTTGCTTTGCGTGTTGGTGGTTTTATGTTCAATAATGTAAATTTAGTCACAAGATTCCAAACAGCCTCCTCAGAAGGTCGCCCAAACTGACCATAAAATGGAAGAAGTGCGAGCATGAATTCTGATAATAAAATTCAATAATCTGGCAGCGTTGTTCGTTTGTAAGACGATTCATGGTTGAATTATAGTTTAAACTTAACATATTTGACAGTAACATGTGACACGAAAACAGCTGATTTGCCAAAAAGAAAGTTGCTAAAAAATCACCCTTTAGGAGCACAAAATGAGAAAGCATAATTCGATCAATGACAGAACTCACTAATTGTGCTGTAAAGTGCGTTGTCCTATGGATTTATGTCTCGACTTATCAAAAACGGTTATTATTTTTTTTAAATTTTTTGACCACACCGGCAAACTTTTTTGAACCAGTTGTTTTAACGAGGTTTGCCTTATGAAGCACACTTTGATTTTCACTTTAGTCACGCACACATTTCTGTAGTTTCTTTCTACCCTGTGAGATACCTGTAGAGACGAGCTTCTGATAATTGACAATGGCATTGGAAATGCACTTTAAAACAAAAGCCCGGAACTACAGGGTAGGTCACGGGAGCGTTTTTAGCTAACCATTCACATTCCGTTGTCCGGTGCACCGGAAAAAAAGAGAAATTTGCTTTCAGGTTTCTTCTTCTTTGGTTTGGCTTGCTGCAAGTAGATAAAAATGCCACAAACAGCCATAAATATGGAGGAAAGGAGAAACTTTTTACCAATGTATCTGCTTGGGGCGTTGAAAATTTTGAAAGTAAAATAACAATTTGAAAAAACAAGGAAAACTTTTGAGGAGGAAAAAAAAAACTGCAAGTAAAAACTTTGTCCTTTGTTGAAATTGCTCGTCCAGCGAGCAGATGTCCTGCCCTCTCACTCACTTACCTCGACTTCCTGTGCATCGCATTTAATATTAAAATTGTATGCATTCTTAACTTGATGCGGCTTGTCTCCGGGAAACGGTTGCGGTTTCAAGTTTCCAAACAGAAATCATAATTTTGACAATTTTATGCAACAATTTACGATTTGGTGTGCACAAATGTGCAATTAAATGAGAAATGAACTTGTTATTTATGTACTTCAATTACTCGAGACGGCGCTGCTCTTCTGTCCACATCCGCATTTGCATTTGTGTCCTTGCCCCATGCCGCGTTGTCGCAACTTTAGTTTTAATTTTAATCTGCAATTTACAGCAGAATTGTGTTTATTTATGATTCCATGTAAATGTGCATAATGAGATTGGATGGCAAAACATTATACAATAATTGTTATTGTGTGCGTGGCGGCAAATTCTGTAAATAATTGCTAAAGCAAAATGGTTCACATATTAACATTGCCTTGCAGGAGGTGTTTTCTGTTGTGGTAATTACGACGAGGCAGGACATAAATTAAACAAGCGTAATTAGAAGATTGAGAATTGTGTGGAGAACTAAACGAAGCGAACGCAAAATGTAATAGTTGGCTTAGTTTTAAGTTTTAATTAAAGTTTTTGAGTGATGTATTAAATTTCAAATTCTCTAAATGAGATGCAATCGGAGTTTAGGCAGAATCTTTATAAAATAGTGGATAAGAAATACTTTTACTTTTAAATGAAGTGTATGTAGCTTACAGTACCCGTGCTTGCCTGTTGACACAAAAGGCCATTGTTAGGTGAGTAATTTTTCCTTTGTTGAGGTGTATACTAAGCTGTAGCCGTAATTTTCTATTTTGTTATGTGTATCCAGAGTTTTTTCAAGTATCAAAATTTGTTGTGGCTTAGAGTCGATCATGCTTTTCTATTTAACAATATATAGTTCCCAATTTATTCGGCAACTCACGTGCATACGAGCCAAAAACTTTCTGAAGTCTGACCAATGGGGATTTTGTTTTGGTGGAAGCGAATGCAGTCCGAGGCTTGTGCAAAAGAGCAAACAGCACTCAGAACAAAATTGTATGGTAAAAACTAATAAAAACATATCTAATTTTACTATGCCATTCTTATACACTTGAAGAGTGTAGGGGAGAATGGGGGTTCTGAGCAGCGCAAAAAAAATAAATTACAACTATTCCAATTTTAAACTTTTAAATTGGTGGCTCACAACCCCTCACAAATTTTCGATATGTCAATAAGTCACTTTTGTTTTCAATTTAAAATAAAAAAAACCCCAAAAACTTATTTTTAAAACTAATGATGAGGAAAGTTTTTGTCTTTTGTTAATAAAATACAAAAATTTACAGAACGAAAAATATTGATTTTTGGCGAAGTTATGTTCGAAAAACAAAACAATGATCACAACCCCTGTTCTGTCCAGAAGTTTGGAACGCATAGATAAAATCATCTCCTACCACATAAAGTATAGGTATATATTCTTGATCAGCATGACGAGCTGAGTCAATTAAGCTTAGTCCGTCCGTATGTCCGTCTGTCTGTTTCTACGCGAAGCTGTTTTGAAGCTATCGAGTTGAAACTTTGCACAGAGTCTTCTTTAATATGTCGGAACCGACCGGATCGAACGACGACTTCTTGCATCTGCCATTAAAATTTTCGTTCGGAAAACGGATTTTAGTGAGAAAAACTGTTTTGTCCTCAATATTACCGCTCACAAACACGGTCATGGGTAATATTGAATGTTTTTAAGCTGATCTGCAAAGTTTGGACGAAGTCGCTTTCCGTTCAGACAAGCTTTTTCAAGTGTATCAAAACTTCGGCACAGACGAAGTTAGCTTTGCCTTTCTCGATTTTTATTAAAATAAATCAATCAACATATTTTTCTGGGAAATTACAAGCGCTCTCGTGTTTTTAGAGAGACAGCAATCCAATTGTGTTCCCACCAAGGGCCCCGGGTTTAAATCCCTTCAGTGACTTCTTATTTAAATTAAAGTGTACACACTTTATATTTACTAATTTCACATTTAACGCTAAAACAAGGGTGGAAATTTTAAATTTAACGTGAAAATATTACAATTTCAAAGTAATTCACAAGCCGACACAGACTAATGTTCTGTCGTCTCTTTCACACTCACAGGCATGAGGTATGTATAATGGCTTCACCTTGACAGTTCCACCATGGTTCCAAATACACTCTCTTATTGTCAACCCCTAAATTAAACAATCCCAGCCAGCATTTTGTTAAAAATTTTCATTCTTTCTCATTCTTGTCTTTTCCGAATCTGAGTGCTCAAAAAAGACTAGAATATGATCAAAATTTTCAGAAAATGCTTGCTGGGATTATAGTTCCATGAATTTATCCCAGAGTCCGTTTAACCCAGTTTAACAGTTTAAAGCAGAGAGACGGTTCCTAACTTCTGCGTAAACAATACTGCTTTGCGACAGCGATGTTTACACACCGACAGTATACGAGCTTATACTGCGCTGCTTTGCTTAATGAGCGTGGCTAAACACACACACGCAACGCCCAAATGAGCATGTGTGTTTGCCGACACCAGTTTAACCGGTTAATATATAAATTAGGATCTATACTGGCCAGTTGGGAAATTTAAGCACAGGTTTGTATTAACAAAATATTTGCTTGAACTAAGAACGCGTTTTTAGAATTAAATCAATACAAAACCCCATAAATGAGCAAAAGACACTTTCGGTATATTCTGCCCAGCAAAAGGTCTGTTGGAAAAAATGTACAAAATTGAAAATAAAATTCATGTTTATTAAGCAAGGAGCACGTTGTCAAAGACAGAATCAAAATTTCATTTCGTTTCTCTTTTTAATGTATTTTTTTCAGACAGGTTGTTAATAGTGTCATCATTTTTATGCCGTTACGTCGCAGTGACTATTGAAAGAAATTTTAACTATAAAGGATCCTGAACAATGTCTTATGACATCTGAAGTACCTCCAGAAGAAGAAGTACCTTTAGCAGCGGTAGTTGAAATACAAAATCACACGCATTATAAGATAGAAAACTTGAAGAAGAAATAATGAAACTAACTACTGTGGTAGTGAAACCGGCACTTAGTTTATATGATCAATCAACATTCTGGCTGAATGATAGATTTTTTTAAATTTTTCACTCTTTTGACAGATACGATACCAAAATCCCAAATCCCATTCCTTAAAACAGTCTA
>JAEIFU010004129.1:0-19264 GCA_018904235.1 Lordiphosa stackelbergi | reverse complement strand
GTTACGTATTGCTGCTCTGGCACACGTCGAAAGCTAAACGTCGAGAAGCTGCAATCACAAGGAACCTCTGATGCCTACAAAGCTAAACTCGCCCAACTACTCAGGGAATCCTCCCCATCTTCTTCCGATATATGCGAACAGTGGAATCGTATATCACACTCCATGAGTACGGCTGCCAAGGAGATACTGGTACTCCGAGTCCCTCGAAGTCGGACTTGGTACGATGAGGAGTGCCGACTTGCTACTGCAGAAAAAGACGCAGCCTACAGGAGAACTCTGCAGTCGGGAGCAACGCGGGCTGTTAAGGAGCGTTATCGGGAGAAAAAGAAAGAGCGGAAGCGCCTTTAAAGGAAAAAGAGCGAGCAGGAAAAGGCGCATGCGCGAGGAAGTCGAGATGTTATTCGGCATAGTGAGACTCGAAAATTTTACCAAAAATTAAGCAATTAACAGAAGGTTTTAAGCCCAGAGTCGCACAATGCGAAGACGAACACGGGAATCTGGTCACCGACCCGCAAGTGGCGCTTAACAAATGGAGAAGCTTCTTCTCCAACCTTCACTGGGAGGCGATGACGAACATGATGCCGCCTCTAGAGAAGTAGCGATGCCACCAATCGACAACACAGAGATAGACCCGCCGACCCAACTTAGGAAGTCTGTTTACCATACAAAGGCTAAAGATACAAATCATCAGGATCAGTTGGGCTGCCCGCTGAATTGTGCAAGGCTGGGGGAAGAATTGTTGGGGTGCATGCACCAATTTTGACCGTATTGGCCGAGAAAGAGGCCGACGATTGGAATCTAAGGCACCCAACTTTTAAAAAAGGAGACTTGCGACAACTTCGCGGGATCAGTTCCTTCCCATTGCATATAAGGTTTGTCACGTATTATTTGTGAACGTCTAAAACGGCTTTTAACACACTGATAAATCCAAGACTGGTAATCACCACAGAACAGATATTCACATTACGCCAAATTCTGGAGAAGACCTATGAGAGAGGCATCAAAACACACCACCTTTTTGTTGATTATAAATCAGTCTTCGACACACCGATAAGGTGAAAGTTTTTTGAAGCCTTGTGTACCTTTGGTATACCAGCAAAGTAAGTTCGACCTTGCATGATGACGTTGAGAAGCACTCAAAGCTCCGTCAAAATAGTATCGAACCTCTCAAAGCCTTTTGATACCAAAAGAGGTTTTAGGCAGGGTGATACCTTATCGTGTAGACTTCTTAAATCTGCTGATGGAGTACAGGGTTGTCTATATTCGACGGACCCATGTTTTTTTTTTTAAAAATCAAAGAAAAAAATGTACAAGCAAATTTGTTTACATCAATTTTAGAACTGCTCTTAAATGGCCCTTATAATATAAATAATAATTAATAATTTATTACTCTTTTTAATAAACTTTATTAAATATCCCCACAATAATTCAAAAATCACCACCAAAACCAACAAAAAAAAACTTTATAAAATAAATATAAAATACCCCCAGAAAGATTACTATTTACAAGATATAAAAAAGTTCACTCCTTTATTATTTAAAAAAAATTTTTCCTCGCAGAGAAGAAACTTTAATTTCTTAACCCAATAATACAACCAAAAAAAATAAAAATTTAAATTTCACACGGTGTAAAAATATTGTAAAAAATTTTATTTTTTACAATATAAAAAATTTTCACTGTTTGTAACACGCGTAAAAAAATTTTTAATAATAAAAAAATTAATTTTTCTTTAAAATTTAGTAAAATAAATTTTACAATAATTTTCTGTATTGTGGAAAAAAATGTGTTTATTTAGAACCCTGCTTTTGTACGGCAACACACAACAATAACAATTTTATCTTGGTTTTTAATGGATAAAATTTTTTGAAAATTTAGCAAATACGGACGGGGGTATTGGAAACGAAATATAAAATGTTCACTTCAATCGTACAATTGTCTGAGGTACCTCCAGAAGGAGGTAAAACTTAAGTGTTGAATATCTTTAAAGCGCAGGATAGATTTTCATTAAAATCGTTTTTATGATGATATATCGGGCTTTTGCATTTTTCTAAGAGATGGTACTCGATAGCCAAAAAACCACGATATGGAATACCAATTTTATATTCACCCTCGAAGCACTCCATATGGACTATAAACCAGATATAAAAATATCAGAAGGAGCCCCTTACAATAACTATTCAATTAATAACTATACAAATTAATTAAAACAGCTCTGAAGAAACGCGACAACCTAGATATAAAAAAGACAAAAAATTATAAGGGGGAAGCTCGTGTACCCAATTTCACGGATTCCGCGAACCAAGTCTTCATTGGCAAAACGGAAAACGCAGATCTTTCTATTTTTAGATTTGGTTTATGGCCTATATCAACTGAATGTTGGGTAATGGTACTTTTATTTTAGCTGTGGAGTACAATTTCTCATAAAACGCAACCAGAGGCTTCATTTGAAAACTGGGTATCAGGTGATGCTTACAGAGGTCCCTTTTATCATAATTTAAGGGTCTTATGTCGGGTTTTTAACAAAAAGTGGAATTTTGTCGAACTGTGTTATTGTTAAAGCAAGTAAAAAAGAGGGTCTGATTGTTATATACCAGGTAACCATTTACTCATTTACAAAGAAAATACTTTTAAAAAACCTTCCTTCTTAGCCACTGTGCTATACTAGCTCAAACTGGCACGCGCCAAAAAGGAATTTTTCAGTTTTTTCTCTCTTTCTAACCAACTCACTTGTTTCTGGCGATCCATGGTTTTTCGATGGGTAGTTTCCTTTGTTTGTAGCTTAAGGGTGGCAAGAGGCATGCCAATGTTGCTTTTATCCGGTAGAAGCTGAGTGGTGGTGCCAAGTCTAGCGAGATGGTCAGCCATCTCGTTGTTGCAGTGTCCAGGCTAAGAGCAATTAAATAAACCACAATTTTAATTACGTTAAGCAGACCATCCACACACGAATTTGTTCGACGAATTTGTTCGTCGAACAAAAATTCGTTTGCCCACTAACCAGGCGAACATTTCTCACGAACATCATTTTCTCAAAAATCACAATAAAATGAAAATATGGCAGCGGAAATTTACACAATCATGGCCTAGATGGCGATACAAATTATCTTAAAGCATATTTAAACATTTTGGGGGCATTCAATGAATTCCAGCATCAATTTATTGCTCATTTGGGCAAGTGTTCACTCTACAAATATTTTTGACAAATGATGTTCGTGTAATTGTTCGCATACATTGACGAACATGTTCGCACGAACACTCGCAAGATAGAAACATTTCAATTCTCTGCGAACAAAACGTCGAACAAAAAAACTGTCACACCTCCACTAACGTCGAACATTTTGACGAGCTGAACAAATTCGTCGAACAAATTCGTTTGTGGATGGGCTGCTTTAAACAGACACGCGCGCAGCACTAATTTCAAGTATCGATTACTTTTCGAGTTCGATAAACGATAGCGAAAAGTTTCGATAGGCTCAGCTGGAGATTGTTTATTTCTGTAATTTCTTAAATATTCGTTAACACCAAACTAAAACCAGGACATGAAATTACCAGGTGTGTGTCGCACTTGCGATACAAATACCAGGATGGCGAATAAACTGTTAAGCCTAGACAAGCCCAGCAAACATTATCCGGACAAATCGCTGGCAACTATTCTCAGCGAACTGACCAATATTGATGTAAGTAAATTAACAAACCAACTCATACATGCATAAAACTAAACCCCCTCTGCCTTACAGCTGAATGTACCCTTTGGTCAGAATTTGCCACAATGCCTGTGCACCAGTTGCTCCAAAAGACTAATGTCAGCCTTTGAATATGTAAAACAGGCTTTGGCTGCCAATGATTTGTTGATGCAGCAGCTCAAGAAGACGGCAACCAGCAGCGATTGTTTGCAAGAGTCGCCCATGGAATTATGTGCTGATTTACATTTAGAACTCAAATTGGAAACGGAAGATGAAGAAGATATAACCTGCACAGAACTGCCCGAATTGGCTGTTAAAGTTCTATAGATCCCTTAATAAAGTTGGGTACTATCAAGCAGGAACCTCAGGTTTCGGAGGATCCAGACTACGAGTCACAAGACTCTGAAACGGATGACCAAGAGTAAGTAAAGTCATAACAATTTAATATGTGTTACCAAGACTCTTCTTACTAGTTCTGTGGACTATCAACCTACCATCAAGGAGCAAAATCGCAAATTCCAGTGCGCCGAGTGTCCAAAAAGCTTTAAACGTGCCGCACACTTAAAACAGCATTTGAAAGTGCATGCGGATCCCAAGCCACCGGCCAGTGTCAGTGAGCACAAAAAGGCCAAAGCAATTGATCTCAATCTGTGCAAGCCACATGGCTATAAGCTCATCGAGTGTTTGATCTGTCAGAATCAATTTAGTAAAATAGCTGATCTTCGTCGCCATTTGGAGAAGCATCCGGAAATTGTATACTAAGGGTATGGAACGGAGGAGTTGGCCATGAACTTTTTTACCCTGATGTCAAAGATGTCAGTGAGGAAGACTTAAAGCATTTAATATGCAAAGATTTGTCTAGTGGACACTATCAGCGATTCTATTCAATAACCAATCAGTCTGGATATGAGATAAATCTAGACAGCTCAGAGACAGAAAGCGAGCCCGAAACGGAGGAGGAACAGCAATGTTTAACAAGCAGATTATGCCCTAACAAGTACGAATGTGAGCTGTGCCAGCAGAAATATGGGAGGAAGTATCAGCTATATGAACATCAGCTTCAAAGACATAACTGGTTAGATGCTCCTCATGTGTGTGGACGTTGTGATGCACGATTTGTCAGCCTGCAGCTACTGAGACATCACAATGAGTCGCAGTGTCGGAATGCACAGAAACGTTTTCACTGTCTCAAGTGTCCGCTACGTTTTCGCTGGAAACAAAATCTCAGGGCTCATTTTCGGGAGCATCGGAATTACCGTAAGAACATTTAATTACTTAAGCTGTATTTGCATTACCCTGATATCTCATATGAGAAGCTCTGAGCTGAGTTACTTTTCATCCATCTCATATAAGATATAAGACAAGTGAAAATACAGCCAAGTCCCACAATAAACCCTACAGCCAAGTCCAATTTTGTTTGCAGAATCAAATCCATGAGTGTCCGGAATGCAAACGTGTGTTTGATAAAAAGAAATCCCTGACTGTCCATCTGCTAAGCGTACATGCCGAAGAATCCAAGCTTTTGCCTTGCCAATGGTGCAGTCGCAAGTTCTATCGTCGAGACTATTTGGTCAAACATCTGAAGCGTCATGGCTTAAGGGAACAGGATATTCCCCTGGCCGAAACTCTTATAGCGGCCACTTCCAAACCTCATGGAATAAAACGCATTTTCTGTAAAATTTGTAATCTTCAATTCGAGCGCATTAACGAACTGCGTGCTCACCTGCAGCTGGATTTAAAGCTGCATCAAAACTACGAATCTCTGCACAACTATTCCATAACCAATGAATCAGGGTTTGAGCTTCAGCTGAACGATTCGGAAACGGATGATGAAATACACACGCACTCCCGGTTGCTGTATATGTGTGAACTGTGTAGTGTAAAGCTCCAGCGCAAGTACGAAATGATTCTACATCAGCGTGCCATGCATTCTTTTGACAAGATGCCGCATGAGTGCAATAGCTGTGTCTTCAAGTGTGTGTCCAAGGTGAGTTGGCCATGTAGAGCAGAACTTTATCTAATTTACATCTTAAACAGAGCATCATGGATCATCATCGGCTAGCACAATGCGACAGCTTGGTTAAGAATTATACGTGCAGTCACTGCAGCTACAAATTCATGTGGCCTGAGAATCTGGAGCAACACATACAACTTCAGCATAGACAGATTACAACCACAAGCAGTCTGCAGCCGTCAGTGGAAACCAAAGCCATGTCTGTACTTCAGTGTCCTCACTGTGATCGCACCTATCAACTGAAATCCAGGCTCAACAATCATATACGAGATGTTCATGAGAATGGCGATCGCAAGCGTAAGGAGGCCCTCAAACAATTCCTCTGCTCGCTGTGTGGCTGTGAGACGAAATCAGCCGCCAGCTTGATAACCCATATGCGTCGCCATACCGGGGAGAAGCCTTTTAAATGTGATTTTTGCGAAATGGCTTTTCCCCGACGTTCGGATATGATATCGCATCGACGCATTCACACGGGAGAGAAGAACTTTCATTGTACAGTCTGTGGCAAAGATTTTGCCCGCTCGGACAAGCTTAAAAGGCACATGTTGACGCACAGCGGTTTGAGACCACATGCCTGCAACTACTGCGAGAAGAGCTATCGTCATACCAAGGATCTAAAGTTGCATTTGCAGCAACACACGGGCGAGTGTCCCTTCATCTGTGGCACTTGTGGCGAACGATTTATACAGAGCAGCACACTGGAGAAGCATCGCATGATGCGACGACATTTTGACGAAGTTGAAGTAGCTACGAATTAGTAAAATAAAATGTCTATAAATTGACAGTTTGCGTTTTAAAAATGATTAAATTAGCTTGTTAAAAGGAAGAGGTGGTAAGCAGGAAAAAAAAAAATTTTTTTTATTTTTTTATAAAAAATGTATAATGTTTGTTGTAATATCTATTGCGTCGTGGGTTTTGGTATATAACGGCACTAAGACAACATTTAGCCTTTTTCCGGGAATCTCAGGCCTCTGCCCAATACATAGTTAACTTTGACTCTAATCAAAATGCTGATGGCGAATATTTTTTTCTTTATACTCTTACTTCCCAAAGTGAAATTGTTGTTCCAAGTGCTAGCTCAAACAGCTTGCAAGGCTATGGGCCCACATCAATTCTCTCGGCTATTAGACAGCTCTTTAAGAAAATGAGTATGGAACAAATTAAGAAACACCTAGATAATCCTTAAACCCTGTCAATTTGGTTTTAAGGGAATGTACGTCCATCAGCCATTCTTTGGCTGTGGCAAATAACTTTATCTTTGGCAACTTGGCTCGGCAGCGCGCTACCATCGCCTGTGCCTTAAATTTTGAAAAGGCCTTTGACACGGTGTGGACAAACGGCCTCATCTATAAGTTGAATAATCTCTATAGGTTCAATTCCAACACTGCACGTATAATTCAAAATTATTTGTTTCAGTGGTCCTTCTACGTCTGCTGCCCCGATGGCTCTCGCTCACGCGAGAAATCTCAACAGGAGTCCCTCAGGGATCACTGCTAGCCCCTATCTTATATAATATATATCTAGCTGACCTTCCGGATTTCGAAAGAGATCCAAGGTTTTCCTCAACCGTTGATTTACGCAGATGATATCCTTCTCATGGCGTCCGGAGTACGGATTGCCAGTGCAGAAACGGATCTAAATAATTATTTAGACGTCCTATGCGAATACTTCGCTAAGTGGCGTCTGAAATTAAATGCAAATTAATGCGAAGGCTGCATATTCCGAGGTTCGGTTCAATCGGACATATATTGAAATACACGTCACTTTAATCCGAGAATGTATATGGGCATTTCCACCAAAAGGTCAACCTGTACCAAAAAATTAAAAGTGGTTAAAAAAACTATATTTTATCGAATTTTCACAGGGAGACAATCAAATTAAGCTAATGTTAGCTAATCTTACATTTTCTTATATCCCAATTAAATATATTTGGTTTCACGGCCGTGCTAGCGCAATTTTTCTCATTTTTTCAATAAATTTGATTAATTTTTTGCAAAAAAGTGACTATAGATAACATGTAATTTCGCTATCTAAAACCTCTCTGATGGTACAAAGGGGTATACATGAATACATAAGAAACCATGACAAACTATGGCAATGCAATTAACTGTAAGTTTTTGCTTCGCATTATAGCAGAAACCACATAAAAATTACGATGGAAGAAAATGTCGCGTGCGACATGTAGCGTGCGACAGTGATTCAAATTCAATTTAAAAAAAAACTACTTAATATTTTGAAGTCAAACGAAATGCATTATTAAGAACAATCAATACATAACATTTTAAAATTAATTGCATTACAATTTTCCATCATGTTTCGCTGAAATCAGTGCTTGAGCTAGTTTTCGAAAAAGTGACTTCTGTCTGTGTCGCGTGCGAATGCCTTACATTTTTGTGATTATCTTTAAAATGAACAAATGCCCAAAATCGATCTTAACACAGATTATAGTGCTAACCAAGAGCTATAAAATTCGCATTTAAAAAAAATAAAAAAAAATCTAGGCACATGTTTTTTTTCAGTTTGATTGCGTACAAATGTCGCATTCGACATCAGGGAATTGCCCATATAAATGTTAGGACTCCTATAGCAATAAAGTCCGAAATAAAGTATCTAGGTGTCATATATGACCAAAAGTTAAACTTCAAGAGTCATACAGAGCATACCCTTAGAAGAGCTAAGATCCAACTTAGCCACATTAGCCATATATTCAGGCCTTTGGCGGCGAGCCCGACTGTCCCAAGGCCTGAACTTATTAGGACATGCTCCCTTGTGTACAAGAAACTAGTACAACCAATACTAGTGCGTGGACAGTAGACTGTCGCGTTGCGGGCAGAGGAAGGAATTTTATGGCGTATTTAGAAGAATTTTTGAAGCTGCTTTAAAAGTTCGATTGAATTAAGTCCTGATGCTGCTTTTAAAAGACAGAGGTCCGATGACGAGGAGTCCCTATCTAGTGGAAGTAGTCGCGGAAGAGGAAAAAAGTAGTGTACCAATGGCAGTGAAGGCACCTACTTTCGACTTCCACTTTTTGAACGACTTCCACTATTGCTGTGGAAAAAATGCTCAACCATCTTACTGAAAAACCTCAAAGTTGTGAATGATGTCGCAGAAAGAGGCGTGAAACTAGTTGAGGACTTCGATGGGCGTATTAGAAAACACGATCAGCATCACCTTCTTCATTGCATCGAAGAGCACAGACACATTTATCCAAATACCAAAAAAGATACTCTTATGAATAAATTTGAATAACTACTTTTAACTTTTACTTTTGTAATTTATTTTTAATTTTTTTGCCGGCCGTTTGCATCGAAGTTTTTGGCCAGCTAACTTTTGTGGAATGACTCGTAATGTGCTGTCGTCACTACAACTGCATTTTGCATTTTCGCTTTAAACCCTTACCAACATTAGATGCATATGATGAAGCACCACAATGAGGACAGGAATCTGCATTTTCAGTGTTGACGACAACCCCTTTGAAAATGTGCTTCAGTGAGGAAGCCATATTAGTTTTGGTTTGGTGTTCGGATCATATGCATATCAATGATTAGTAAAAAACCTTGAAAGTATAGCGAATTTGCTAAACACTTTATTTTATTATTGGACAATGGTCAAATTATGAAGAATTCCACGCAAACAAAGCCAGCGGAACTTGGAATGTGCGGGTGACAAATGCTTACCACTTCATCTCACGGTATGTCACATACTGATCCTGCAGTATTAATTCAGGCAAAGCTTTGATTGTTTCTAGCACAGCAACCGTTTTTAAGTTGAACAAAAACGTTTGGCATCTCAAAGCTTGCTTTAATGAGATAATAAAATGATAAAGGGGAAATGGAAATTTAATGAAGAAACTTTAAACCCACGGCGCCAGTACTAAACGTTAAAATTTCGAAGTTTGGTTTTTCATTACGTTAACTAGAAATTATTACGAATTTTTTGCTCCCTGAGGAACAGAACATTTAAAAAAAAATATTTTTCATATAAGGGACGTTCAGTCTAATGGACAGATAGCATGGTTCCATTTAAAATCCAGGCAGATGGAAGAACTATGTCTCTTTGGGAGGCAGGTCATCCGTCGAGCCCTGGGCAGAGGAGCTAGAGACCCTCTCACGCTCCATTATATATCAAATAAGGTTCGTAACAAGAAAACCAAACGTGTAGATACACTTATATACCAAATACTAGAAAAGTTCTTAGATAGCAACAGCAATAGCCAAAATCCATTGATTGCAGATGCCGTGGCTCAGAGAAGGCTGCCGGCCAACTACTTTGTCCACCATCTGACGTTAAACAATATACATAGAACACTTAAAAGAATTAGGAATTATGGACGATTCGGAGGGCAATCTCATTTTTCTACCATAGAAAACGATTGTCCCTAGATCCGAATGAGCTAGTTTATAATATAAATCAGTAAACTTTTGACCCCATAGATTGGCTCAACTTCCCCTTTCTTCCTTCCCCTGTAAATTCCTCCCTTATTTTCTTTTCCCCTCTTTTCAGCTTTCTCTTTCTATTTTCAGCTTTTGCCTCTCTCTGTCTCTTTTCAGTTATTAGGTTTCGTAGGTTGTTTTCTGAGTTTTAGTATAAACAACAAAAATCCTTATTGGAATGCAGGTTTTTACTCGGATTGTGGGTTTTCCTGTAGCGTATACTTACATTTGAAATGTAAATTTTCTTTTTCTTTTTGAAACATAAGCTAATTATTCTTGACTAAGCACTTAGTGCCCTGGACAACTTTAACTTTCAGTATTTTAGTAAGTCTTGGAGTAGTCGCCCAAGGCTAAACCATAATTTAGGTATAATTAACATGTGTTACCTATAGGATTTTTCTAGAAAATAAATAAGCTTAAAAAATGCCTTTTTCCGCAAAAAGGCTAGATTTTCTATCGATATGCTATCAAATTCAAAAGTGCCAGCAATAGGAGCAGAATTGGAAGCAGAACCCAAGAGAAGTAAAAGATTTCACAGCTTCAAAATTATATCCGTACAGTTTACATCTACAAATGAAATTATAAACTATCTATTGATTCAGGCTGTTGACAAACCTTAAAAAACAATATTTGGCTTAAGCATCTCTCATTTCCACAAGAGCAGAGGGCACCAAAAAAAAACCTTTTGAAACATAGAGTACTCTATTCCGGTCAGTGATCCACTGTCATCTGTAACAACAACGCCCAAGTTCCCCTCATTTGGTTTTCAAATGTTTTCCCTCAAAGTTCCATTTGGAATTAGTTCTTTGGAACTAGTGCAAGCCAAACTTTATTTCACTTAGCATACTCGACTACCCTGTCGTTTATCGATAGTGAAATTTAAGGCGGCAATAAGTAGAAAATACTGATAAGCAATAAAAGCATATAAATTTATTTATCAACTTTCTTATATATATATATATATTGCTTTCTTTAATTTATATTTAACCTATTTAGATTTCATGATTAACCGATGGTTCTATGTGGGTATCTAGCAACCCTGTAATATAACTGTAACGCTTTAAGAGCAACAACAAAATATTCATTTCAATTCAATTTGTTGAGTTTAGCAAGAGCGCCTGAAAATGTTTGTTAAAATTAAATTAGAGTCGGATAATTTAAAGGTAAGAACAAATGGAACATACTTTACCACACACGCATTTGTGAACTTCTCTCTTATAGCCTCATATTGTTAACATTGGGGAAAGCGCCACAGTATTTGATCTAAAAAACAAAATGGCCCCATTTATAAACATCCCAGCACAAAGCCAAGATCTACAGACGCTTTCCCGACTTTTGGATAATAGTGAAATACTATCATCAGTTGTCAGCTCCGAGGTAGATGGGGATGGGATTCATGGAGCAGCCATGTCCTTGTATAGTATGGAAGAGTTCATTTGCTTCATACAATTGTACAATCAAATGGAGGGCAGTGTGCAGTGCGACTTCTTGAATCAGCCACCGGAGGCCAAAAAGTTGCCCATTGACCGCTTGCCTAAATATTTTGAGATATTGGATTCGGAGGAGTCGTCATCAAGCAGCTCAACGGATTCAAGCTCCTCCAGCGGCAGCTCTGAGGGCAGCCCACAAAAATTGAAAAGACCTCAAACAGATGATGAGGCAGAACCAGCTAAAAGGTAAAGTTGATTAATTAAGCAATTAGCAGGTTTAACTTTTGGTTTGTTGACAGAATACGGGTTTCCGAAGTGGTCGAAACTTTGGATAGTATGGAGAAAATCGATAAACAAGTATTGTTAGAAGAGCCCAAGACTTCACCCAAGGACAACACCATCCACATCATACCCGAACAGCGTCGTTATGCTCTAGTCATTACCACAACCAATGAAACTAAAGATTATGACCCACTATTGAGGCATTTTTATAAACTTTTTGAGTCCTCAAAGAATTGCGATCGCTTAAAGTTTAGCGAATCGGCCTCTGTGACCACTTTCGAGGGCATCTTATGGGTGGTCTGTGAGGATGATAACACCACTGATTGGATATCCAGCGGTGTTAGCTCTTTAAGTTTAAACTACAAATGTTCTAACTTCATAGACTATTTTAGGCTGGTTAAATGCTCGGTGGTCTTGCCCAGCATTGTGGCCAATAAGCAGCTGGAGAGCATTTTTCAATTGTTGGAATTACAAAATCCTGGTCTGTGCACCAACAAATGGTGTGTAATGGAGCGCAAACTTTTAAATCCAAATGCAGAGGAATTTGCTTTAAAGGCTGTTTCCAGTCTGTGTGACAATGAGGAGCTGGTGCTTCAAATGGATTTGAAAAGTGTTGAATTCATTAAGCAAATGGGATTGAAACTTAAGTATTGTTTTTGGAAACTTTGTTTTATATTTTCATAAGAAATAAATGTTGATTTTTTTATATTTTATTCTATTTTTTTTATATAAATAAATGGTGGAATGTATTTTTGGACGAGCTGCTGCTGCTCGTTGACCGGAAAGAAAAATATTGGCGATATTTTTCATGGCACAGGATTGATTTTGCTTAAGCCAGTCAGGATGACTACGTTCAAATTGTTTCATTATTCGGTTTAATTTCCGACACTTCATCGCCTGACTTGCAAAAAATATCCTTTGGCAATATAGGCATTGGAGAAAATGAGGTTGAGTCCTAAAAAATGAAATTTTGCAAAGACAAAGTGAAACAGAAGCAGAATTGATAGCTCGTATTTCAATTACCGGTTGTTAAAAAATTCGAAATATCCATTTGAGTTCTTTTTGATATTCGGTTTCGTTTTGATTCCCTGCTCTCCCGTGGCGTGGTGTCTTTCTAACTTACAAAAAACCAAAAATGTCAGTCTTTTTCACACCTTTGAAATTGCAATTTTTTAACCATTAAAATAGTTACCACATTTTAATAATTGTAGCCGCCACACAAATAATCTCAACAAGAGCCATAGCCCAATGACTTAAATTTACAGGCGGCAGATGAGTTGTGTAAGTTTTGTAGGGGGAGAATAGGGGGTTCTGAGCCGCTGGGGGTTGTGAGCCACCGAATATTATATATATGGGCATTTCCAAAAAAAAAGGTCCACCAGGGCCAAAAAAGTTAAAGATAAAACAATTGATCAAATTCCCAAAGGGAAACAATCAAATTAAACTAATGTTAGCTAATCTTACATTTACTAATAACCCAATTGGATATATTCGTTTTCACGGCCGTGTATCATTTTTCTCATTTTACATTAAATTTGCAAATTTGCTAAAAAAGTGACTACAGATTACATGTACTTTCCGCTATCTAAAATCTTTCTGATGTACACAGGGCTATACAAGAATGCATAAGAAACCATGAGAAACTATGCCAATGCAATAAACTGTAAGTTTTTGCTTCGCATTATAGCAGAAACTACATAAATATGATGATGGAAAAAAATGTCACGTTCGACATGTCACGTATCGACAGAGATAAATATTTTTTACAAAAAATGTACTCAAGATTTTTAAATCAAATACTATTGAACTATTGATTCATAAGATATTAAAACTATTTGGGTTTAGTTATTGTGTTAGGTTTCGCTAAACTTTGTCTTTATATAGCTGCTCGCGAAAACCACTTCTGTTTTTGTCACGTTCGAATAGCTTCCCATTTTGTCATTATTTTGGAAACCGAATTTCATTTGATACAAACTTTAACACTAATTAAAGTGCTTGCTAAGAGCTATATTATACAGTAAAAAAACGAATTAAAATTCGATCTATTTTTTTTTTTTTCATCTTAAAAATGTACACCGGCCACGGTTCGACAGAATGGAAATGCCCATATTTAAACTTTTTGTTTTTGTCATGTGTCTCCCTTCTTATTACCTAACTTTTGGCAAGCAACCTATCAGTCTACACCTTCTTTAAGTTCGTGAACCAGAACTCGACCTTTTTTTTTCAAAAAAGAAAGTTTTTTTTTTCATTTTTGACTTGTGAATATTAGACAAAATTTTTTTCGTAATGACAAAAGTAAGTATGAGGGAAATATCTTTGGTCAATTGCCTTTTTGATAGAAATATGGTTTTTTTTGTAACAATTTCTTTTTGATTATGTGACGTCACCAAAAAAAGTGAGATATGGGGGTTGTGAGCCACTTTGAAAAAAAGTCTGTTTTGACTTTCAAAGAGAATATTGCAATGACGCGCAATAAAACAGAGGAAAAACTCTCCAAAGAAGTAAAAAAACTTTAAAAAAGGCAAACAAAAAGAACAGCCACAAGCAAAAAGTGCTCGTATATAAAAGAAAACAAGCTGATGCCGTCAATCAATTTTCACTCTTCATTGATATTTCATAATTCAGAATATGAGAAAAATTGTTCATTTTTTCATTTAATAAAGGATAACGGCTTTAAAACACGAATTTTGAACTCTTAGATGGGTGGCTCACAACCCCCCACAAATTTTCGAAATGTCAAAAAATCACTTTTTTTCAATATGAAATAAAAAGAAAACAAAAATTTAATTTTTTAAAACTAGTGATGAGGAAAGTTTTGTGCCTCTTTTTACCTAAAATGCAAAATTTACAGAACGGCTTTTTTTTGGCGAAGTCTCCCCTACAAATAGCGTCTGAAGGAAAAAGTTAAATTTTGCATTTCTCATAAGAAGTTAAACAATAACAACAACAACAAGAGCAGCTTCAGCGGCAGCAGTCACAGACGAAGAAAAACTGACCATTGCTATTGCCATCAAACTTCACTTCGACGCGACAACAACTGTAAAAGACGCAGGCGAACAGTGTAAATTGGAGCGGTTAAAACCGCACGAAAAACGCGTGAAAATGGAAAGTGAAAAAAACGCGACCTGAACTATACCTCAAACATGTAGAAGATTTTATCAAAAGGGCATAGCAGAATAAGCATACAAAAACTGCCCCCACTCCGATCAGCACCAAAATTAAATATGTCGTTACCATCAATGAGAAACTTATTCTCCTAAAATTTTTAGTCTTCTAAGGGCGGAAAGATAAATCAAAAAACTCGTTTATCTTAAGAACCGCTCAACCGATTTGGATGACTTAAATATTATACATTTTATAAGTGTCCACCATAGAATTTAGAAAATTATTTTTACACATTTTTATTACCAATTCATAGGGTCAAAAAATATTGATAAAAGCTCTGAGTACTGAGTAACGCGGTACTTTTCCATCAGTATGAAGGAAATAATCGCATACAATCTGCATTACTTTGCCATGTGCATGACCGCTTTGTAAACGGGCTGCCGACAACCTGCATTACTAGGTAATAAGGACGTATTGCCGAACTTCCCATTACGAATGCGTAAATTATTTTTTAAATTGTAATGCAGATTGTTCACAGTCTGTTTGTTTGCGATTACTATCTCTCTAACG
The DNA here is from genome assembly GCA_018904235.1 of Lordiphosa stackelbergi. NCBI lineage: Eukaryota > Metazoa > Arthropoda > Insecta > Diptera > Drosophilidae > Lordiphosa > Lordiphosa stackelbergi. The sequence goes on along the minus strand of JAEIFU010004129.1, from coordinate 3,749 downwards.
GGACTCAGCGATTGTAGTCCTTACATTTTCGACAGTCGTAAAGCATATTTTCTACGGAACACGTTGAGCTCTGCGCCGCTGGGTAGGGAGCTCAAGAGCAGAGACCTCAAGCGAAGAACAAAATTAGCCCTATACAAGTCGCTCATCATCCCAGTCCTGCAATACGGCGCAGAAGCATGGACAATGACAGCAGCGGATGAAGCGGCGATTGGCGTGTTTGAACGAAAGATTCTTTGGAGGATTTATGGACCTTAAAAAGTTGGCGAAAAAATGACGAACTGTATGAGCTCTATGGGGACACCTGTCTGGTCAAGCGCATAAAGCAACAGCGGCTGCGCTGTTTAGGACATGCCACCAGAATGGACGAAGAAGCTCCAGTAAAGAAAGCTTACTATTCGAAGGCGGCTGACTATGGAGAAAGAGGCAAGCAGGGGAGACCTCTACTACGATGGGACGACCAGGTGCGGGTAGACATTGCCAAGCTTAGTGTGACCAACTGGTGCCAGCTCGCACGAAACAGAAGCGACTGGAGGGCATTACTTGCAGAGGCCCAGACCGTCATACAGTTGTAATGGCCAATAAAGAAGAAGAGGAAAAAGACGTATTCATTCTCTCTATGCGTGTGTCGGCTGCGACGCCGAATTATGAGTTCCTATCCGATGGGATAGGCTTTTGACATTTTGGGCACCACTGCTCTAAAGCTAAAGCGATTAAAATTTATTTGATTTATAGTAACATATTAAAATTGAATAAATTAAAACTTCGCTAAATTTCAGCTCCACTCTTTTTGAGTCATATATCTCACTGTGACCCCCGCCTGGCTGTTAAACGGGCCTGTTCAGAATTTCGAGTCGATTTTCGTGTAAACGTTAGCATCTTCCAGCCGAATTGAATAACGTTGTAATCAAGGTAACAATTATACCTACGGTCAAGGTATACTAAACAAGGTAGGCTCACTCACTCTCTCTCTCTTGACAACTTGATAAATTTCAGTCAGTAAGCAACTGTTGTAAGCGAAGCATCTCCGCGCACGATTTTTTTGTGTTTTACTTAGCAGCTTAGTAGGCTTTGTATTGAAATACAGGGTTGTCCATATTCGACGGACCCATCTGGCAACGCCATAACTTTTGACAGAGATGTCAGATCGCTTAATGACATACCGCGTTTGAAGCGTCAGTTCAAGCAGATTTTTACCATGGAACAATGCACGCCACGCGAGCGCTCTGAATTAGTTGAAATTTACATTCAACAGAACAAGTCAATTGTGAAAACTCAACGTGCTTTTAAAAAATTAAAAATTAAGCCCATTTCACATTGAATGGGACCGTAAATAAGCAAAATTGCCGTATTTACGCCACTGAAAATCCTCAGGAGATTCAAGAAGTGCCTCTTCATGACGAAAAAGTCACAGTTTGGTGCGGCGTTAGTGCGAAAACGGTCATTGGGCCGTTTTTCTTCCAAAATGAAAATGGCCATGCTGTTACCATCAACCAGGAGCGTTATCGCGACATGATAACCAATTTTGTGATGCCAATTATTCGTCGAAAGCGTATGAGGCAGTTCTGGTTTCAACAAGACGGCGCTCCACCGCACACAAGTCGCATAACAATCGATTTTCTGAAGAAATTGTTTCCGGGCCGTTTGATGTCGAAAAGTGGTGATTTGGACTGGCCACCGCGCTCGCCCGATTTGACGCCGCCTGACTTCTTCTTGTGGGGATATTTGAAGTCAAAGGTTTACGTTAACAAGCCAAGGACCGTAGAAGAGCTCAAGGACAACATTCGTGAAGAAATAGCGGCTATTCCGGCCGAAATGTTGGCGAAATCGATGGAAAGTGCTGCAAAAAGGGCACAATACGCCATCAACGCCAGAGGCGGCCATTTGAGAGATATCATATTCAAAAATTGATGTAAACAAATCTACTAAAATTTAATGATTAAGATTGCCAACCGCCAAATTTTTATTTATTTTCTTTGATTTTAAAAAAAAAAACATGGGTCCGTCGAATATGGGCAACCTTTATATTACTCTCTCGCTCTCGCTCTCTTTGACACAAATATACGGAGTTCTGAGAGAGCGAGTGAGCCTTCCTTGTTTAGTATGCCTTGCCTACGGTTACTAGATCAGGTAAGCCAAAACTCGGAATTGTTTGAGCAGCTGAAACCGGCTGCTCAATCCCAAGTAAATTCAATTCGAGAGAAAATCCCGTCGGAACCTAGTAACCACAGATTTGCTTGTCACTTACATTTACATTTATTTTCGGAATTCGGAACAGGTCACAACAAGTTATGGGGGCGGGCATTAAATTCCACTCATAGTGTTTTACTGTAAATAAGATAACAATATAAAAAGTTTCATATAAAAAAAGAGTCGAAAATCTAGACTTCATCCCCCATTGCACAAAGCTATTTACGCCTCTGGTTGACCTTCTTTACAAGAAAGGTCCGTTTTTATCTGCATACGAAAAGAAAACACACTCACACACAATCGCCTTGCATCGAACATTATGAATATTTCTTTATTTAACTAATTCTGTGCTACCTCCACTTCATCAAAATGTCGTCGCATCATGCGATGCTTCTCCAGTGTGCTGCTCTGTATAAAACGTTCGCCACAAGTGCCACAGATGAAGGGACACTCGCCCGTGTGCTGCTGCAGATGCAACTTCAAGTCCTTGGCCTGACGATAGCTTTTCTCGCAATAGGTGCAGGCGTGCGGTTTCAAACCGCTGTGCGTCAACATGTGCCTCTTCAGCTTGTCGGAACGGGCAAAGTCTTTGCCACACACTGTACAATGGAAGGGCTTCTCTCCAGTGTGCATGCGGCGATGCGATATCATTTCCGAGTGCCGTGGGAAGGCCATTTCGCAAAGATCGCATTTGAATGGTTTTTCGCCTGTGTGACGACGCATATGCGTGACCAGGCAGGCGGCCGATTTTGTTTCACGACCACACAGCGAGCAAAGGAACAGTTTAACGGCCTCTTTGCGCTTGCGATCGCCATTCACATGAACATCTCGTATATGATTGTTTAGTCTGGATTTCATTTGATAAGTGCGATCGCAGTGAGGGCATTGAAGCGTGGGCGGCACATCCTCTAAGGTAGGCGGCTTTAAGGGAACCTTCGATTCTTCGCTGGTAGAGGGTAGCAAACTGTTCGTTGTCGCAATCTGGCCATGCTGCAGGTGTATGTGTTGCTCCAGATTCTCAGGCCACATGAACTTGTAGCTACAGTGGCTGCAGGAATACTTTTTCTCCAGGCTGCCACATTGCACGCGCTGATGATGGTCCATGATGCTCTGGTGGAGTATTAAAAGGGGATTAATGGACATAATTTAGGTGAATCAAAAGCTAACTGACCTTGGACACACACTTAAAAATGCACTTGTCACACTCATGCGGCATCTTGTCAAAGCGATGCATGGTTCGCTGATGCTGAATCATTTCGTACTTACGCCGGCACTGAACGCTACACAGCTCACAAATGTATAGCAAACGGTTGCCAGCTCCCATCACAGACATTTCATCCTCTGTCTCTGAATCACCCAGCTGCAGTTCAAAACCAGATTCATTGGTTATAGAATAGTTGTGCAGAGATTCGTAGTTTTGATGCAACGATGAGGCGGATGTCAGGGCTAGCTTCAGCTCCAGCTGAATGTGAGCACGCAGTTCGTTAATGCGCTCGAATTGAAGATTACAAATTTTACAGAAAATGCGCTTTATTCCATGAGGTTTGGAAGTGGCCGCTATA